>NTHP01000497.1:166763-200190 GCA_003416845.1 Oplegnathus fasciatus | reverse complement strand
GTGTGTGTATATATATATGCGGGTGTGTGTGTGTGTCATGAATAGTGACATTCAGTATTTGTAGAGCCTCTGAGGAGGTCTGTGTCCATCCTTCCCTCTTGCTCATACCTCTAGAGACCATGAGGTAAGTGTGTGTGTGTGTGTGTGTGTGTGTGTGTGTCTGAGGGACTCCTGTGGTGTGTCAGGAGTCAGAGACGGTGATTAGTTGAGTCGCACATCTGTTTGAACGCCTGACACGCTGCTGAATCACGAAGCTTTTTTTTCTTTATAGGACAGTTATGCTGCTCTTTCAGTGTTTCTCTTAATATTTCCCACAAACAAACTCTCTCTCTCTCTCTCGCCCCCTCCTTCCTTGTCTTTCACCCACATATCATACCCCTCCCACTTCATGTGCTCACCCTTCTGTTGTTTTGAACTTGTTAGCCTTGTCATCATGGTGATGGACGTTGGTCTAAATTTGATACCGTCTCTTTTTACCTTCTCCTGTGCTTAACAATACTTGGTCCTGTAAAAGCATCAGACTCTGTACTGCCTCTCTTGTTGTTGTTGTTGTTGTTGTTGCTTTTAACTCAAGCATTTGACGATTATTGTAAAGCACAGTCCTCAGTAAGAAAGTCCTCAGTGGTAGTCTTGCTTTTGCACAGTGCATTTAAACTCACTTAACTGTTTTAAATACAGTTTGCAGTAAACAGAAAGCGCTTTTTGCATTGTCAAAATGTGCTTTTAACCAATCAAATCACTTGAATTAGACCAAGATATGACAAAATATTAACCATCCCATATTTGCAAATGGTTGCATTAATAATTAGTAAGAGGACACAGATGAAAGATTATAAACCAGAATAAAGAAAATGAGGGGTTATATGAAAGAAGCAACACTTTCAACATTTAAAGTATGTAAAAATAAATGTGTGAACTAAGGCTGCAACTAACAGTTATTTTGGTTATTAATTAATCTGTCAGTACGTTTTTATTAATTAATCATTTAGTCTTTAAAATGACGGAGAATAGTGAAAAATGCTCATCACAATGTTACGTCTTCAAATTGGATGTTTTGTCCGAACAACAGTCCACAACTCAAACAGAGAAAAGCAGCAAATCCTTCATATTTGAGAAGCTGGATTCAGCAAATGTTCGGCATCTTTCTTAAGAAATTACTTAAAAGATTATCAAAATTGTTGTTGATTAATTTTCAGTTTTTGCTGCAGTTATTTAATTGACCACTGGTAATTGTTTAAGCACAGTGTAAACTACCACTTGATAAGTACTGGATATGTATTTGTCTTCTCTTTATCACAGCGAGTGGATAAAGACACATCAATGGCTCCAATGTTAGAAAGTCAATATTTACTGAGGCATTTGGTTATAATTTGAATATGTTTATACTTGGATGTGTTCTGAGCGAGGAATGGCTTCACATAAATGAATTCATTATAGTATATTGTTTCCTTCTTGTGATAATTTAGCATTAAGACCTAAACGACTGCAGCTCGTTTCTGCATTTAAAGAGAAATTCCACTTCACTGTCTAGAATTGCATCCGAGCTGACCTCAGGAATGTGCTTTGCTGGCACCTCCATTGTATTTTACTGCGTTACTCCGCTGCTCGTTTTATGGGTACAGACTGCTCCTTCAGTCTGACTACTATCATTAAAGAGCACATTTTCTTGCCATGATGTAATATCCTGTCCGCTTTAGAAAACTATGTAAGTATGTGAGAGCTCAGGAGAATATTGCACGAGTCCCCGTGCACAACCAGCACACTTAACCGTTTTCTCCCATCTGCATTTGCTGCGATGCTCAGAGAAGGCTGTGTTGTTTTTTTTGAAAATGATTGATGATTCATGTGATATGAGCACTAATCATTTTCGTGCATTTGAAAGATTTAGTAGGATTCCTGCTCGTTCCCTGGAGAGTTATTGGCTCCACCGTTGTCAAGATGTGTGGGTGGATCAAAGAACATTTTTCTCCTGTTTCTCTTCATCCTCGTTCCTGCTATTTCATTCCTTCTTTTTTTTCTTTGTGTTTTTACCTTTTCTAATTTGATTATTTAGATATTTGGTGAAACATCTTCATTGCCCTTATATCTCTCTCTTGACCTACTAACCTCTCTGCGTCTGCTTGTTTTTTCTTCACTCCCTCCGCCTGTTTCTAGGTCTCTCTCTCTCTCTCTCCGTCTCTTCTTCCCCCTCGCCGGTTTCCTAATGAGAGCAAGCCGAGTGAATATGTGGCATAGAACAAACAGACAGAAGAGATAAAGAGGTGTTGAGAGAAGGAGAGAAGGATGAGGGGAGGGAGAGAGAGATTCAGAGAGAGACAGGGGGGAGAGAGCTGTGAAAAGCTAAATAGGCTGCACTTGAAAAAGAGAGCCAGATCAGACAAAGAGAGCTAAGCTGTTACATGTATTTTGTCTGCTGTACAGTTAAATGAATCATGTCAGCGAGCAGGTTTACAGGTGCACTAACATGAATGTGCTTAAACAAGTATTTCAGTCAACACGTTTATGATTCAGAGACATCTGATATTTATTTTCTTTCCTGCTATAACCCACTTCGTATAGAAAACATCTCATATCAAACCAAAGGAGCTCATTAAGAATCAGATTTCCCAGCATGTTTTCTTTTTGATCTCTGCATAAGATTTTAAAAAGATCTTTAGATTTTTGGACAAAAATCTGTGGCATTGTGGTCTTTTGAACAATATTTAAAGTTTTGAATTAATGTACCTGAGCAAGCTAGAGGACCTTGAATGGATAAAGAGAGACAAATGCTTACTGAGAATACTATTGGTGGCTTGCAAAAAAATCAATAAATAGCTGAATAAAGAAAGACCTAGTGTTGATAAAAAATATATTTGTTGAGAGCTGGATGAAATAGATTACTTATATTTCGTCTTTGATACCAGATTTTGCTTTATAAATTCATCTTCCATTGTGTGTATACCTTTTTATTTATAATACTTTTTCTCGTGTGCAAAAATGTCTTTTTGGTTTGTGTTAATTTTACCTGTTTAGTTTTCACGCACCTTTAAAAAAATCTATTTAAGAATTGCAGATAAAAGAACTAAGCCATTCAAGGCATTACTAAGCCCAGATAAAATAAGCCGATATGTAGGCGTTAATCATGTTATTTGTGCACTGATTAAGATTTTCCTCCATTAAAGCTGTGAACTGTGAGCTGAGGTGCAGACAGACTGGTGGCAGACTGGGTGCAAAAGTAATAGCAGGGGCAGCATGTATAATAGGTACTGTCTGCGGGGTATGTAGAGCATGGAGAAATGGTCTGTCACTCTATCTGGGGGCAGAGGGGTATTTATAGGAGGCCGACGAAGGGAGGATAGCAGGGGGGATATTGTGGAGAATAGAGAAAAGGGCAGAAAATAACAGTCAGACGGGGAGAAAGATGGCAGATCGTCATGGTGAGCAGGATCACGAGGCAGGCTTACAGATGCTCTGAGAAAGATAAGGAAATAATGGGATAGAGGGGATACATTGAGAGGGTTTTTCCACATACTGCTTTTGTCCTCTATCTGACCCTTTTCTGACTCTATTTCATTTTTATCTTCTCTCTGTATTGTAGGTGCAGTAAATATCGCCTCTCTCCTGCTCTAATAGTCGGAAGAGGGAGAGAGGAAAAAAAAGATGTGAAAATTTCTTTCGTCCACTCTTTGAAGCCACCCCCTGTCCCGCTTTGTTTCTACCTCCCTCTACCTTCTCTCCCTCTCCCTCGCTTTCTCTGTAACCGATCCAGCTTGGCTCATTTCAAACCTAAACATGTCTGTCTGGCTCCAAAACAGACCAGGCCACCCCTCTCCCCTCTCCCCTCTCCCCTCTCCTCATCCTCCTTCCCCTCCCCCACCAGACCCCATTTCCAATCCAGAGGGATGATGTCATGCCGATGCTTAGAAAGACGAGGGGGCTCAGGACGTTGTGTGTGTGTGTGTGTGTGTGTGTGTGTGTGTGTTTGTGTGTGTGGGGGTATGGGTGGAGGGCAGCCATGGGATAAGGGGTCATGGGAGTGGGAGGTTGTCAGATTGTTTTTTAAACTTCCCAACAGTGATCTCACAGAGAATTACTGGTCCAATGAGAAAGAGCTCCTTCTTTATTAGCATTCTTGTCAAAAATAAGCACCACATCATAATAAAGTACGTTTATATATAAAACCTTTTGGGTTCAAGTACTCAATACTTTTCTAGTAACAACCAAAATCAAATGTCAGGTCAGATTCTTGGTCTTGTTTACTTCTGTAAATTTTTCCTCAGTTGAACTTTAGACTATTTTACATAAGCAAAGTTCTTGTACGTCTGCTTTAACATTTGAGAACTTTGGCTTCTCTCGTTAAATAAAGAAAATTTTTTTATTTCTCAGTTTTATCGTTTTATTAGCACTGCTACCAAAACTTAGGTAGCCTTTGTATCGGCACTAATTTGAAACGATACCCGTCTTTAAAAACAATTGATCAGCACGAAAGCATACTGTACAGAGAAAGCAGCACGTTAGCAAAGCTGCAGCAGCTTCAGTCCTCCATCAGTGTCTACACAGGATGTGTTCAGGCACAGTACTGAGTGAACGTCACCTGCATTCTGTCAGCGCTCAGAACCCAAAACACAATCACTGCAGTTAACTGTGTAAAATGGAAGAAAATAGAAGTGGTGTGAAAATACGCTTTGGGTCGCAGATAGTTTATTTAAATCAAGTAAATAAAGCCTGTGAAGACAGCTGTATTCAGACGTGTGTGAGGCGGACAACAAAAGAACACGACTGAAACGCCTCCTGTGTAGACGCACCGTAAAATCAGTCCCTGTTTACTATAAAATGCACAGTATTTACTGCCGCCATTTTATGTGGGTGTAAAACTTGTGCATTGTATACTGCCCTCAAAGTTTCCACAGTGGAACAAATGAAGTAGTGTCCATGACATGTACAGTACTGTCTGCTAACATGCCCTCAATGCAGTGCGAAATCTCAATTTACTGCTCACTAATAGAGTAAACTTCTTAGTGTCTGTTGTATAGGGGTTAGCGGATGAGTAGACGAGGGAGTGATTTTGAAGTTTTGAATGAGAAACAGGATCAAAAAGTTGCTGTCTGTCTGCCTACTTGTCTCTCTTGTTTCCCAGTCAGAGTATTGCTATTTATCATGTACATGTTTATACATGGCCATCCTGTCTGCACATATGTGCTACTGTGGAATCTGTGTTTGTTTTTAGGGTCGCTCCGTGGGCTGATGAGAGGTGTGTGTGTGCATGCACTCTGCATCAGAGGATGCTTCTAATTCCAGTCTTTTTCGGGGTGCAATCTGGAATCTCAGCTGTCTCCTCACCCCACCCTCACACACAAATACACACACACACACATTAGGGTGTGGCATCAACATCCCTCTGCATGCCCCTGGCTCCCTCCGTCCCTAAGCAGCTGACATAGTCTCTGGGTGGGATGAGAACACGCACACACACACACACACACACACACTGGTGTTTCAGCAAAGGGGCGTTACGAGGCTCTAAACCCAAAGCTGCAGATGGACATTCCTGGGAAGGGCTGGTTAGTCTGGGTGACAGCAGAAAAGGACGCATGTGTGTGTCTTTGTGCACACGTTTGTGAAAATCCCTGTCCTAAATCATGACTGCACGCCTCCCCTGTCTTCACCCCCTCCATCTCCTTCTCCCTCACACCTTTCACCTCCTCCTCTCTAATATTTTATCCTCCTGTAGTCTCTCTTATAGTCTCTCCTCTCCACCTCGTTCATCCTGTAGTTTTTACTCCTTGGAGAATCTTTAAGCCCGTGACTCACTGTCCTTCCCCGCATCGACTGTGTCAGCAACTATTTAATGATGAGAGTAGAAGTCAAGCCAAACTGGGCCAGCTCACTGGTTGTCTTTGGGCCCCTGCTGTGAGGCTGGAAAGTGTCCTAATTTTCACCTATAAAGCTGCTTACACATTTAAATTTTAGTCATTAGCAGTTAGTAAGTCAGATATAGATATTTTGACTTTAGAGCCTGTCCAAACGTTAGTCTGTTTCTTGTAAAATACATTTTTTTCCATTACTGACCTGATTGAAAGATACTGTGTGTTAAAACAAACCCATGCAGTGTAACCCATGATGCGTTCTAGAGAGCCCATATTTAATGTGGATGAGTCAGAGGCCCTGTTCAGGTCTGGAACTCATAAATCATTAATGACATCTAAAATCCCAGGGTAAAACTGCATGTCCAGCCTTTGAGAGGTTACTGCACAAGAGTCTGAATGAAAAACTGTTTTTAACTCTTATACACGTTTGATGTTGTTGAAAACCCTTCAGTATTTCAACTGTTGTGGTTTTATGAGTGAAAAATATGCTCTCTATTTATCATACTGAACTTATATGTATGTAAATCCTCAAAACCACAGGAGGAGCCGATGAAAAATTAACACTGTTGGAGTACGTTAAGTCCAAGCTTTTACCCTGCCCATTCCGGCCGTACCTGATGAGTTTCAGCCGGACCCAGAGTTACAAGTTAACCTGTTTTTAGCTGTTAGCAGACGTGTTGGCTAGCCTAATTCAAACTCAAAGGTTGTGTGCAGTCAGAAGAGTTCAGTGTGTCAGAACCCAGTAACCCTCCCATGACTCCCGAGCTAATCCAAGTCATACGTCATCTGGGCGACAGCGCTGTTTACTGGCTCTCTGGATTTTCCTGGACTAACTTCAGTCTTTCTGTTCTCTTTCTGCCTGCGTATTCACGTCTGTTAGTGTGTGCGTGACTCTCAGTTTGTCTATATGTGTGTGTGTGTGATTGTGTTTCTTTGTGTGTGCCTGAGTGCGTGACTCTTATTTCTATCTGTGTGTGTTCGTTTTGTCTCTCTAAGGGGCTGATTGGATCACGCTAACATAATTTCTCCAATCATATAACCTGATTCGGTCCGGTCGAACTTTGCCGCAACCTGCCGGCACACGCACACATAAGCTCTCGTGGGCACATACACCTCTCTGTGTGTGTCAGTGTCTGATCGAGAAAGTGAGTGATTGTTATGACTTAGGGTTGTGTGATCTAAATATGTCTGGGATGGTGTGTGTGTGTATGTGTGTGTGTGTGTGTAACGTCTTAGCCTTTCCACTGTCAGGTCCTGTATTGTTTCAGCTGTTGTGAATTAGAAAGGCATGCCACGGCTCGGCCTAGCCCTCTCACTCTCCGTCTTTTTCCCCTTTCCTTCTCTCAGTTCAGTGAAATCCAGTAAACTCTCCCGAGATGAGTCGAGACAAATATTAATATGATACGTCCAAAAAGACCGTTTTAGAATACTAAACAAAATGGCATGGGGGGAAAACCAAGATTCACTTTCTTAACAAATGCTTTTTATGTATGTAGTAGTTCATTTTGTATTACAACTGATATTTTTTCCATCCATCTCAGGGAGTAGTATAAATGTGATAAAAGATAAATATCATATCAGTGACATGGCTAAGAGCAGAGAGAGAGACTGAGACAAACTGTGAGTCATATTGAAGAATGGAGTACAGCAAATTTTATCACTTTTATTGTGTATGACATCAACTTTACCTTATCCTCTCTGGTGGGTTTTTTTAACTTGTGATGATTGCATATGTCATGGTTGATGCACCTGCTGATTTACAGCGACATACAGTATAATACGCAATTAACAGAATAAATAACCGCCATTGCTGAGTACAGAAATACTGAGACGTTTGTTGTTGCATTGTGCTGTAGAGGTGGTGTCAGATCCTGGTGAGAAGGAGAACCAGGTGGGTGTGTGGATGTGTGGGAGGTGGAGGAGGCTCAAAGAAAAAGAGAAGAGGAGGTTGTGTGTGTGTGTGAGTGTGAGAGAGAGAAAAAAAGAGAGATGACCTGCAGCATCGACCTCTCAGCAGGAAGCCTCACAGGTGTTGTTTGGTGTGTGTGGGAGAGAGAGAAAGAGGAGGTCACTGAAAGAAAGAAGAGAGGATAAGTCTATTTTTACCACACTAAAACTCCCCAAATGGTGTAAACCACCGCAGAGAATTGACCTCCAAAGTGTTTATAATGTGGAAAGTCCTTCCTGCATTAATCGCACATGGACATTAAACTCCATCTGTAACATAGACAGCCAGCTGAATGAAAACACACGCTGAAAGCCAGGCTGGGGAATGTGTGAAGTTTTTATTTGTCTAAAAGAATGTGTGTGTGTGTGTGTGTGTGTGTGTGTGTACATGTGGACTAGATTACCGTTAAATTGAAAAGCACACATGCAGTTGCCCACACCCGCACACACTCAGATCAAATCAGCCACAAAATCTGCAAAGTCTGAAACTACCATTATGACCAGCAGTGGCGTGTGTAGATGATTGACAGCCATGTTTATTGAAGTTACTGAGTATGCTGGTGGAGATGCATGCCTTATTTGCTTACAGGTGCGTGTGCGTGCATCAGGGTCTTTGTGTGACTTTGGCTGTGTGTGTGTGTGTGCTGGATCCAGGTGGCTTTGTGTCTGTCTCTCTGCCTGAGGAAGGTTGAGAACAATAAATGCTTTCACACACACACACAGGCAGGTGAAATGCTCTGCTAGTTAATATAAAACTACCCCAGAGAGTTGGAAAGAAGGAGGGCGGGTTAGGAGAGCAAAAGCACAGAGAGAAAGCGAAATGGCAGCTACATTTTTCCTGCTGCCAGGTTACCACAAAGGGGGACAGATGAAGAGAGAGATTGGAAAACAAGACGTTGAGGAAGAAAATTACATTAAATGACAGCGTTTTGAAGAGATGGATTATGGATTTACTCTGGCTTGGGAGGGAGGGAGAAATGAAAGGGGAGAGACAGAGAAAAGTATATTTTCCTGTCGACAGGTGTTCCCCCACGAGCCAATAAACGACCCAGAAAAGTCAATAATACAGACTTTATGCCCTCCACCTGTGTTTGTGTTTATGTCACTTAGCTGCACTAAGTGGTCTCAAGCCTCTAGACACAGACAGTGTCAGTGTGAGCCTTTAACTTACCCAAAACCACAGCAGCATTATGTGCGAATAACAAGCCATTTAGTGGACGCTGTGATCCAAAGTGCTACACAGCACCATGGCGGTAAAGTTCTGCACCACAGCGTGACCCCCAGGGAATATTAAACCCCTAATCCTCTCGTCCCTTCACTCCTCTCTCGACACCCTCCCTCCTCCTCTTTCCGTCAGTTCTGTGACTCCTTTAACCAGCCGTGACGACTGAGGAATGAATAAAAATTACAGGAGAAGAGGGGAGGAATCAAGTTTAATCTTAAACAGATCATGGGGGTCATGGGTGGAGGCATAGACTCTGCCCATGTCAATAGTCAATGAGGCAGAGGCGGACGGGGTAGGGTAAAGGGCGTCATTTCAATGATCAAATTAAATTAGCTTAATCTGTTTATCAGTCTCTTTGTCCTTTATGCCTCATTTGCTTTATTTTTTTGGTTCTTTTTCCTCACTGCCTGTCCTTCCATCTCTCCTGGTAGCTGGCCCACATCTGTGAATGCTTTGATTTAAATCTTGTTGTGATCTGTGTAGAGGGGATTGTCGGTTAGCCGTGGGTCACGCGAGAGTTTGTGAGCTCTGCATGTGTGTGTGCGGGTGCGTGTAGCAAACCAGTGACAAACCCCTTTTGTTTCTATGAAGACGTTTGCCTTGGACGCGGCAATGACAGCTGCAGCGCAACTGACAGAGAGGGGGTGGGTGGGTGGTTGGAGTTGGGAGAGAGGGCGGGCAGTTAAAAAGAAAGAGTGGAGTATTTAGCATATTTGACATGCAGGCCACGGGCTGCTCTGTGCAACAGTTGTGAAAGAGAGGGAGCTCCTCTTGTGAGTATTGGAAATGTATTTCGAGGCAAAGGAGTGAGCAAGATAGAAAAAGAAAGAAAGCAGGCGTGCTTTGGTTCAGATCAGCCGAGCTCTGCCAGACTGCTTTAAACAAACAGACTTGCTGAAAAAGGAGGGCAGAAGAGAGAACAAGAAGAAGAGGGCGGAGGAGGAGGAACGCCACAACTGAGAAGTCTGTAAATTTGGATAACAAGAAAAAAACAAAGTGGCTTAAAGTTCCCAGCCTCTGCTCTGAGGCTGCAGGTTGCCATATTTGCGGGCATCCCCCTTCTGACTGACTGGGTGGCTCTTCAGAGGTTTTGTGTGGCATCCTGAAGAAACAGACAGAACCCCCCCTCCTCCTCTCCTGTTTTTTGTGCACAGCCCCTTTTCCTCTTGGCCCCTCAGTCTCTGACACACTCACACACACACACACACACACACACACTCCCCAGCCGGATTGGGTTTCAGTGAAGGCGCAGACGGGAATGCACAAGTGGAGTCTGTGAATATCACAGACTTTTGTGTGGGTCTGTATCTTTTCCATATTTATTTTTTACACCGGCAGCTCTTTTGCTACCACCAACTCTACTTCAGCACGATAGAGGGATTGTGGCTCAACTGGAAACCTTGTGAAAACTCTGACAAAGAGGAAATAGTGGAGTGAATAAAAACGGACTGGACTCACTTCCTTGTCTGCCTACAGCCTGGACAATCACTTTGGGAAAAAAAAAAGACAGCTCATTACTGATAAGCCTCTTTCTCTCCCGTCGGCTAACAGTCCCGCCCCCTCTTTCCCTCCCTCCTTTCTGCTTTCTTTCTTTTTCTTTGACTCTGTATCATTTCACTCTTAGGACAGTGTTTTTGTGCTCCAAAGGGGGGCAGGCGGTTTGCCCACGGAGAATTAAGAGTGGATTACAAAGCTGTGATGAATGTAGCCATGAATGTGGCCATCTCACATCACTAGCCCCCTTCTCTCTTTCTCTCACCGCACCAAATCTGGCAACAGTGGCAGGGAGAGTAAGTGAGATACTGTATTATAAACCCTCACCGTTAAACCCACCTGCGTTATATTACAGTATAATAAAGCATTTTAATTCATTTCTCCTTTTTTTTTTCTTCCTGTATTTATTTGGAAACAGTTTTAGTAGCAGAATGTTGCTTGCTGCTCAGCGTGGGATAATCAGCTATGTCCCGGTATTCAACTGATATTTTTTTTGGTTACGTGCAAAATCCTCCTCTGCACAACTCTTTCTCTGTGGCTCCACGCCCCCTCTTAGCACCCTGCCTCCCTCTCTATCGCTACTTAACTCCCCTACGCCTCTTTCTCTCTCACCCTCTCTCTGTCTCATGTGGGTTTTTTTCTTGGTTTTTTTTCGGGGAGAGAGGAAACCAGCATGATTGGAGCACTTCCTGTGTTTTAATACCAGTGCAGGAAACAGAACAAACGGAGCTGAATTCAAACACAAACAGCAAGAGAGCAGGGAGGGAGGTAGGGAGAGAGAGCGAATGAGAGAGAGAGAGGGGACATGTGAGTGAGTGAGTGAGTGAGAGAGAGAGAGAGAGAGAGGAGACGAGGGGGGAGCAGCAAGAGAGCGAGAGTGAGGAAAAGAGGGAGATTTTTTTAGCAGCTGCAAACCATTTCAGCTGTGTAGTGGCCTGAGAACAGAGACTGGGAGTGAAAGAAAGAGAGAGCAAAGCTTGGGAGCCCACACGTCTCAGAGAGAGAAAGAAAGAAAGGAAAAAGAGAGAAGAGGAACTGGGATTGCGTGGCACTTTGTTTCATTCTCAGTACGGAGTCAGGAGCAAGAGAAAGAAGACGGCAAAGAAAAGAGCGAAAGGGAAGGGAGCGTGTCCTGGGATTGTCTGCTGGTAAAGAGGGGGAAGACGCTGCCTGCAAAGCAAAGCTTGGACTGGAGCTGGGAGGGCTGTCTGGGTCTTTGCCCTCTGGATACAGTCCCACGACTCACTGCTCTGCCCTGCTTGCCTGCCTGCTTGCCTGGCTGGTCCAGGATTCAGCCCCCAGCCCCCCTTTTCTATCTACCCCCAGATGCCCTCTTTCACTCCAGCCTCACGCCCTCCAAGATCCTGCCTGCTTTCGATCTACTGTACCACCTCTCCCCTGGAGCTGTTGATGATCTGAGGATAAGAGAGAAAGAAAGCAAGATAAAAGAAAAGAATTGAAGCATTGACAGGGATTTCTTGACTCAAAAGCGGACTCTTTGTTCTGGATTTAGCATTTTCTTCAAATGCTAGACTGTTGTATGGATGATGCTGTGGATTTTCTTTCACTAATGATGACTGTTATGACGGCAATGAGATGTCTTAGACAAAATTAGGGTTTGTCCTGCAAGCACAATGCCCTGATTCTTTGTGATGGAAGCAGAAGACAGAAAAAGAAAAAGAAAAGCTGTGGACTACTTGAACACTCACCGGACCACAAAGTGGCAGTGACTTGGTAAAGGGATTTCTATTTTCATATTTTTCTTGAGTTGGGTTTTCTTGCCTCAAAAAGCTCTAAAGGATGGACATTTTCTATACTTTTCTGTCTTTCATTTACTGGATTTCATATTCTCATTCATCCTTCCTGCAAGGAACGCATTTTAACAAAGAAAGATAAAAGTGAAACAAATCCATGGAGTATTGTACTTTCCTATTCATTGCACCCCACGCAGCCTTTCTTTTATATAACAGAGAGTGGGTTTTCTCACCTTAAAAGGAGACTTTTACACTTCCCTGCCTGCCTCTCTCTGAGACTGTTGAAGTTGTCCAAGCCCTCTCTGCTTTTTCCTGTTGTGCCACAGAGAGGAGAGGAGACCGGAGAGGAAGGAGGCAGGAGCTTAGTGAGAGTAAAAAAGGGGTCAAGGAATGAGCTGCTGTACATGAATATGGAGGAGAGAGCTGTGCTCTATGTTTCTGACAGCAAAACAAAGGGGTGTTATCTGCATGGTCCTCACCTCGCCTTGGACTTTGGACTTCTCAGAGAGGGAGATGATGACTGTTTCTTTCCCGTCCTCCCTCTGTTCATCCCTCCACCTCTCCCTCATTCCTAACAGTCTTTCAAATAAACAGTGCTGGTGATTAATATGGTGCCGAGGGGGAGGGCTGTCTCTCTCACTCCCTCGCTGATGCCACACAGCATCTCAGAAAGACCAAGGAAATGCACTACTGTTGAAGTGACATAGGCAAGAGCACAACACACACCAGTGGGAATGATGCTGCGGATGATAAAATTTTGAATATTTTTTAGAATGTGAAACCTGAAGGATTTGTTAAATGCAGCCAAATGGACTGTGTGTGGATTATTGGACTGGGGACAATTGAAGGTAAAGGAATTAATTTTCCACAAAGATCCCTTTTCTGTGTGTACTTTTTTTATTTAATTTCTCTCAGTGCCGTGCCACACCTGCACCTTAAATAGGGTTTCTGTGGCAGCCCAACAGAAGTGAAAAGGACAGAATGGGGAAGCCCCTGAGCCGTCCGGACTGCCTGAGGCAGAACCCTCGCTGCCTTGGAAAAGGTGATGAAGATGAGGCATACATAGAGGATTGCTACGTCCCCCAGCGATCCATATATGATACGATGCGCATCAATGAACAGATTGACCAAGGGACCAAACTGTGTCAACCTTCCAGGAGCACTCTAGGCTCTGGTGGGGAAGTGAGAGGAGAGGGAAGTACACTATCCAGCAATGGCACCATTGGAGCTGATTTAGGTGGTGTTTTTGTCTCCAGGAATGCAGATAATGCCGGTGGAGTGAAGAAACTAGATGAGAGAGTGATCTTTGATGCCTTAAAGCTAACTGGTGATCCTCAGATAATGTCACCACCAGTTGGCATCGTAGGTTCAGGTTTGCCTATTGCCCCGTCCTCATCTGGCTCTGGTGGGGTAGCTGCAGTGGCCAAGAGGCGGCATCAAGGTGGTGATAAGAGGGATAATCCAAACCGTCGCTCTTGGAAAGCCTTTATGCCCCCAAGTTATCCAGAGTTTGCTGAGAGACTAGAGTTCTCATCTGTTGAAGGAGCAGAAAAACGTCTGTCTGGGGCAGGGATCCCTCTCTCTCCTCTACAGCCCATTCCTTCTCACCTACCCCCATCCACCCCTACCTCATCCACTCCCTCCTTACCTCCTTACACACCCTCCCCTCTATCATCTGCTCCCCACACTCCTCCTGTCTCCTCCTCGCCTTCTTTGACACCCACAGTTAGCCCTGTGCCTCCTCTCCAGCAGCATCCTCTCAGCAAGCAAAAGCAGGTTCATCCTGTGCTGCAGAAGCAACAAAAGCAGACTCATGTGGTGCTGTTGCCTTCCAAAGAACAGTTACCTGCCTTTGGCCAGACTCGGGCACCCCAGGTTTCTGGAAATACACCACAGCATAGCCCCAGTATATCAAGACAGGTAGAGAGAAAAAGGGAGGCGCACAGACGGACTACTAGCTCTTCTAAAGCTGGAATTAGGCAGATCCCAGAGGAGCCTGTTGAGTCGGTTAAGACCTCAGATTCAGAGAGGGACTCTCCTCTTTTGGACCAGGATCAGGGGGACAATGCTCCTCTCATCCCCCCAAAACCAGTCTTCTGTCCTCCTACTAAGGCCCGCACTTGGCCCCGCAGTATAACAACAGGGAAAAGAACCCAGGTCGGCCTGAGACACAACTTCCCTGTACTTCCCCCTTTGCCACCCCTATTGGGTGAGGATAGCAACACGGATGAAGAGTCACTTTATCTACTAGACCCCCCATCTCCATTCCTGAAGGAGGAGGAGGGGTTAATATATGGTGGTCTGCCTCTCTCCCCCTGCATCAGTCAGGAGGGAGGTGAAGAGGGGCTGCTTGGCTGGGGTGCTCAGGGAAGTGAGCTCAGAGAACGCACAGCCTCTGAGCTCAAATTTGAGGAGGATGAGCGCAGGATACTTCAGGAACTTGATGAAGAGGAAGATTGCAGGAAAATGACTGAAGAGGAGGAGGAGGAGGCGTGGAAACAAGAAAGGGATAAAGCAGAGGAGGAGAGAGCTCAGAGAGAGGAAAGAGAGTGGGAGGCAGTTCTTAAATTAGAGAATAGGGAGATAATTGACCAGTCTTGGGATAGGGAAACACTGGAATCAGAGGGATGGGGTTTAACAGGCTCTTCTGGACATTGGCCTGTATTGACTCCCCCTACAGGGTTTGGAGGCCCTGGGGCCCCCAGTGCCTCACCCTGCCCCAGCTCGGGGGCTGAGTCAGATGACCTCTTCCTACAGCTGGAGAGGCAATGTCAAGACGATGAAGGAGAGGAGGGAGTGGAGATGAGTGTAGACCCTGAGCCTTTTGATCCCTACACACTTCCTTGTTTACAGGAAGAGGAAGAGGAAAGAGAGGAAGAGGCAAAGACTGCCTGGGTAGATTTTGAAGGAATTCGGCCTCTAGATGCAGTTAACTCTGTAGAGCCTGATAGCGTTGCACCAGGATTAGAGAATATTACAAAAGACTCTAATTTAAATCACCCTGAGCACAAAGAACAGATTACAAACTTTGACTTGGTGCGAGCACAAGACTGTGAAAAGGAACATGGTTTCATTGATGAAGAGTGTGATGTTGACTATAATGAGGGTAAGGTAGACATAGAGGAAGAAGACATGAGTTACCCTACAGACTCTGCTCTTGGTCAACAACTGGAGTCAGACTCCAGCGGGGTCCACATGTCCCAACCAGACAGAACCGGTATTAGTGACATTACTCCTACAGACTGTGAACAGGAGAGACCTGCAAGAACTGAAACAGACCCAGATAGTGGGGCATCATCAGAGCGTGATGGAGAGGACTGTGAGGAGAGAGCCTCCTCTCCATCTCGTAGCCCTCTGAACCCTCACACTGAGGAGGCGGAGCAAGCGGAGGAGGAGGTTGAGCAGGACGAGGGAGAATTGAAAGAGGAAGAGGAGTTAGGAACAGAGTGGGATGTGTATGACCAATCTGAGCCAAGTTTGGACAGTAGCGAGGGAGTTCTCATGGATCACTCCCTTGAGCCTCTGCACACGGTTGAAAAAGAAAGCGACAATGAATGTACACAGGATGTTGACGTTCAAACTTCCTGTCAAGAAGATCCAGTCCCCTCAGAGATTAGCAAGCCTGCCATGGCAATAACTTGTGACACCGAAGGGACATGCTTTGTGTCAGAGACTTTTGTTGTCCCCTCAGATGTAGTGTCAGGACTGGACATGCCTGCACTAGATCCTGATCAGGAAACTACAAGAAAAGTGACAGCTAGCACCCCAAAATCAGATTCTGTTCCTCTTGTACACCCTCAACTTACGGACTCAACTCCCCCTTGCTCTTTACCTCAGTCACCTTCTAAATCAGATTCTTGTGGTGCTGGGTTGGATACTAAAGACTCAGAGGCCTTTGTGATATCAGATAGTTTTGTTTACCTGGCTGTGTCTGCGCCTCCCCACTACCCCATTGACTGCCCCCCATCTCCACTTGAGGACTCTATTTCCCAGAGTCCTGTCCCCAAACCTCCCTGCTGCCCAGACCCAGAGGAGGAGGGAGCCTTCCTTTCCCCTGACAGCTTTGTTTACATGGCAGCACCTGAACGGCCCCAACCTGGCCCCTCAGATGTCTGCTCAGCCAGTGAGGATACTCAGGAGCTGGACTTGGACTCATACTCTGAAGGGACCCAGTCTGGGATGGATGGGGTAGAGTTTGTCCTGGGCTCTATGACAGGGGACAGTGACTGGGAGTCGGATGGTTCTGCTCTGGACTTTCCTCCACTCATGTCCACAGATCAGGCCTGGGACCAACTTGAGCCAGGACTTCTGCAGAGCTTATTTACACAGGCAGAGACAAGTCAGGCACAGGTCTGTAGGCCCCAGGAAGACGGGCCCCAGACAGGGGCCACAGCTTGTCACACAGACCCTCTCTTAGAATCCGGAAGGAGCTCTAAAGCAGAGACTGAATCGACACCTACATTACGTCCCGACACTGACATAGAGGCAGAGGTATGCTCTCATTTAAATTTTTGATACTTAAGATAGCTGATTTCTGTAAAAGACTTACACAGAACTTCATATTGGAGGTGTGAGTTGATGTATGTAGTCTAGAACATTGTGTTGCTGTTAGTGTAGTATGATAATACAATTGAGTGAATGAGTGCAGTCATATTGTAACATGGGAAAAGGCATAAAAGAAAGAGCTTGCATCTGGTAGGTGGTTTACTTAGCATTTTTATATTTATATATTCAGCCTTAAGCACTAATCCAGAGTGATTTGGAACAGATATAACACTAGAATGCAATGTCCATAAATACAGTGCCAAGTAGAGAGAATGAACTAAATTCAACCACACAGACCCTGGTTTATTCGCCTCTTTAGCCCAATAAGAGAGGATTGATAGGTGAGGAGTAAAAGCTGAGCAAAAATCTGTTTTTAGCAATGAATGCATTAGATGTGGACACAGAGGCATAGCATGGGAAAAGAATTGGGTCAGGTAGCTGAGTGTTGAGTATAACTGATGTCGACATAGCATGGAAAATGTATGTGTGTGGGGGGGTGAAGTTATGTAGACGCCATAATTAGCTAGTTGTGTTTGAGTAGTAGGGCTTTAAATGTTTGCAATATGATGCTCAGAGGGGGGTTTTGCTACTTATGGGAAACTACCCTCAGGGCCGCTCAGTGTGTGTGTGCGTGTGTGTGCATATGGTGTGTGTTTGGGTGGGGGTCAGCGCTAATCTACAGTGCATGCACATATTTGAGATTGATCACATGTTTATTTGTGTGAGGCTAAAAGAGCAGTGTGTGCCTGCAGCCTACTTATAATTCTAATCTCAAGTGCAGAGTTTACAACATTTATCTCAAGGGCATGCTATTGTTGTGTTTACACCATATATAAAGTACAGAATGCTAAGTTTCTATACAAAGTCATGGGTGCTGGGCGTGTCCCAGCTGTGTATGCACATGAAGTGAAGTGACTGTTTAAATAATTTGTGAGAAAGGTCAGTGTTTGAGGAGTGTGTTTGTATATTGAAGCAAGACTTCTGGATAACTTTCACTGTCTGGGTTGATTTTGGTTTCTGAGAATGTAATCAGTGTCACAGTATACACAGTGTTACTGCTGTGTACAGACGTGGATCTGAAATGGATATTCTATAAATGCTGCAAGATTAACTCGGCATGGACGTGACACACAGGGCTGTCAATGTGACTGTGCGTCGGGCTAGTCTCCATCTGCATTCAGCACTCTTCTCCCATCTACCTCTCTGTTTGTGTTTGACTGTGTGGGCTGCATGTAAAGGTGTGTGTATATGTAGAGTGGATCTCAATGTGACAGTGTGTTTGACAAGCTGTTGTGCTGTCTAGGAGCTCTGCTATGACTCAATGTCTGGCCCAGATTTGCCTGATCTGAACCTTGTTTTTGTTGCTTATCCCTGAATTTAGCTAGGTTTTGCAGTTTACCTGTTATATGCTAGTTGACAGCTAGTTTTTTTTTTGCATATGAAACATGTGCTAAAATCTAAAATCATTGTCTGATCTAGGAAATTCCACTATTCCACCATTCACAACCAAAATCTAACGAAATGATCTTTCCATCAATGGGTCTCTTGTCCAAATTTAAGTCTGTTGGTTTAATGTCAGACAAAGAAACTTCATTATTTGTCATTGGTGCACATCATGAACAAGCAGTTTGTGATTTGGGCGGATCCCATGCTGACGATGCAAACTGCTGGTCCTCTTTTATTGCATTATAGTTTCCATCAGGCACAAGTTCCCTGCTCCGACCAGTCAGTCACAACTCATTTACTCTACCCTGTGTGGGTTTATGAGTACATTTGACTATATGTGTGTCAGTGAGAATGTGTGTGTCTTGTGTGTTTTTTTGTGTCTTTATCAGTCTACGTCTGTTTGTTCTGTCTGCAGCCTCTCTGGCTTCACTTTAATGTAATCAGATGTAGAGTCCACTCAGATCTCAGATCTAACAAACTGTACAGAGTGCTGTAGTGCAGATCATCTATAACAACATCAGGCTTGGCTCTTTTTGTAATGCCAGCTCCTAGTTAAATCTTTATCTCCCAGGTCAGACACAGAGGAAACTTTTAACACACAGAAGAACTTCAGATTTCTTTACAGCTCAAAGGCTACAAAGTTGCTTCCGTTGAGGGTTTTTCTAGACACGATACTTGGCTCCAATTAAAAGTTTTATCCCAAAAGGAGACGAGTAGCATTTAATAATTCAAAGAATCTCAGTAAAATCAGTAATACCGTAACACTGGGTCCTTTCTCTATTTTTTTTGGTAATGAATGATGGATGACGATTTGGAAATTTGACTCTCCAGTTTTTGTTCACATTTCTGAAAGGTGACACATGCACTTTTGTTGTGTTATGAAATCCCCTTTATTCAGCCATGCTCCCTCTCCTCAACTGACTCTCATCCTCTCCCTCTCCTCCCCCTCTTCTCCTCCATGCTTGGATGGTTTTGGTGGTGAGATAAGGAGGTGAGAGGTAAATACTGTGGCTCTCTGTGAGGGGAGCTGCCTCTGCCAACATGGCTACACAAACAGTGTGTGAAGTTGTCTGGGGAATATAAACCTCCATATCAGATACGAATGTGCCAGAGCTAACACTGGAGCTGTGGGCTGGACTCTGTTGCCTGTTGACGGTCCTGTCTTTCGCTCTCTGTTTTGTTTCTGTCTGTCGTGCACCAACCTGTCTCCCATTTCATTCCCTCTCCGTCTGTCTGCCTCTCCTATTTCTTTTCTTTCCCCCACGGCATTAAGTTTTTCTCTATCTCTTTTCTTCTCTCTTCTCCTGTCTTTGTGTCTCCCACCCCACTTCAAAATTCTGCACCAATGCAAAATCAAAATATGCACAAAAACAAACACCAGGCAATTTTCACGTTAAATTGCTCATAGAAATTAATTGAAAAGGGATGGTGTGAAGACATGGGGAGGACAGATAGACACACTGAGTTTAGAAAGACAAAGGCGCAGACACAAAAAGAGTTATGACAGGCGACAGGGAGGTTGGGTGGAGGAAGCTATTGTTTGCACGGGGAACACCTTTTAGCGCTTCATGGGGCTTTGGTACAATGATAAGAGAGCTACGCTGGCAGGCAGACACAAGCAGAAGGATTATTATGGAGCTCATTTTAAGGCACATTGTATGTACATGTGCCCCACAAACAGACAGACAGATGGACTAGCTTTGCATGCTGTTTGATGAACTGGGACGAGGGAATGCACAGTACAGACAGACAGACTGACTGACGGCAGCTTACACGCAGATTTAGAAGCAGGCAGTTCTGAAATTGCATGTTTCATTCATAACCGATTAGCATTTGTTGTTGCTGTCTGCAGATGCGAGATTTAAATGGTCCTCAGAAGTCCTTAGATTTTCCTAAATTATCTCGATGTCCACATGGATGAGCACAGAACACGTTTTGTGGCTAAAATCATTCAAACAGATTCAGGACTTCATAAGTTTTTTGTTCCATAACTTATGTCTTGCTGGAAGTAGACTTCTTTCGCCAGTTTTATCTCTTTATTTTTGGTTTTGAAATTGGTTTTGAAATCAACTCTGGCGCAGTAAAAAAAAAAAAGACCTGCTATAACTGGGTTTCTGAAATCTGTCACATACCCCATTTTTGTTCCAAATCATTTTCAACACGAGATGGAATAGTTGGAACAAATGGGCCTGAAAAAGATGAGGCATTGAAAGACAGATGTTGAAGCAGAGACAGAGACTAACAGGGCTAGAGAGAACCAGGTGGCTTCAGGTCCGCAGCTCATACATTTGTGTTTTGATTGATGTGATAATTCTGGTACTGAACAACCGCCTCCGGGATAAACCTGCGAAAGCAAGAGGGAGAAGGAGGGGGACTTGTTCAGGGACACAGAAAAGCATGAAAGCAAACGCAGGAACACATTGATCTCCCACTGGAATTGAACGTAGATGCGCTTAAAATGTAAAAAGTAGATCAAATATTTTAGGCGTTTTTCGATGATTTTACATATTTTTGTCTCTGTGCCTGCTTCTACATCACTCCCCCTCTCCAACTATCAGCAAGACAACAAAGCTCTTAAAAATGGTAGAGCAGCAGTGGTCTCCCATTAGATATGAATGTTTCCAAGAAATCTTAAATCCCAAAAGGAAGAAAATCATATATTACTCTCTCTTTGTCTGTCTCACAGGGAGCTGATTAGCAGCACGAAAATCCCCCAAAAAATTAGAAGAACAGTGACGGCATGAATGAACAAAAGGGATGTGTGTGTTCACAAAAAATTGCATCCCTAAAAGAGAAAAATAATTGCTGGTGGGACAATAAATGGGAAGAAACGAAGGATAGTAAGGTTTGAGCCAACGTGCTTTGAATGCAGGCTACATTTGCATGAGATTTGTATCTGTTTGTTGATGTTCAAATAAGGACACTGGATTCAAATGGGATTTATTAACCCATTAACCCCTTTATCCCTGTGTCTGAGATTGGTCAGTCCGCGGCTTAAAGCAAAGCCTTTCTGGCAAAAGTGTTTTCCCCCATCGAGGTTAGTTTGGAAACAGATTTCTACCCTTTCCTTCCTCCACTCATTCCTCGTTCCATTAAAAGAGAAAGGAGGGAGTGAGGAAGGATGAGGGTTGAAAGCCAGGAAGAGAGTGAGAGACGAGGGCAGAGGGAGAGGGGTGAGGGAGGAGGTGTGGGGGTGAAGGAAAAGCAAGCGATAGCAGTGCTGTTACTGGCTGCCATGTTGCTTTCAGGAGAAACACTTTACCCATGGTACAGGATATTCAGGCTGTTCATTTTTTCCCTCTGGTTTTCTATTTATCGCTCATGTACACTAACGCCCATTCAGTTTTAATGGAAGGTCACCGTTCCTGTCTTTCTTCTGCTCGTCTGTTTTTAATCGCAAATCAGTTTCATTTCACCGCCTCTTCAGTCCAACTGTAGCTTTAAAGATGGACACGTGTTTTTTTTTTATGACCACTAGCTCTTTTCATGAAGTAGATGGATCACGTAGTTATGGAAATCAGTTATGAAGGGAAAGGAAGATGAAAGGAGAGTTCAGAGAACAACCTTAAAGCCCTGATAATAAGTTGGAAATCTCTGTGTAGCTGGGCAACATCCTGCATGCTCTCAATTTCTCACGCATGTTTTATTTTTTATTATATGTTCTTATATTTTGCAGCAGTGAATGGAAAGCAGTCGTGTTTCTGTGTGCTGTCATTAGTAATTCTCTGTGTTTATGTTTGGAGCTACATGCTCCTCATCTGTCCCGATAAAGGAATTGATTGTCCTTGAGTGATGTTTTGGACACGCGCCATCGACACAGCTATCCCTCTCCTCAGCTTTATTAGCTTGACAGATGACAGCTAAGTGTAGAGCATCCACACGCATGTGTTCCTGTGCAGTAGACATACACTCACATAGTCAGTTCACAGATTCAGAAAAGCACTATTATGTAACATCGACTCCCAATGTGAGATTTTGAGATTTCAGGGAGAATATTTATCATAGATAGATACTAGATTATAGATAATAGAGATTATTAGAATCATAAGTTTGATCGGCCTTAGTGTTAACGTGTCTGCATGTATGTTGTTACAGAGAAGCATCACAGTCACGTGCTTTCACACTGCTTCACAGTATTTGACCTGATTTGTTACCAGTGAACTAAGAACAAACGTTTGTTATGTGGTCCGACACGAACACAAAGATTTGGTTATTCAACCTGAGAGATTTCTGTATTTTTGTTTTGTTTGTGCTCTTCTCACTGATTTTATGTGGACGTGATACAGTTGATGTCACATATTTCTGAGCACCAATCAGGATTCAGCAACATTTGAATCCAAATCTGATCAAACCACACCCACACCATCCAGGTACTGCAGATTAGATGATTTTTTAGTGTTAAACTCCTAATGAATACTAATGAATACATTTTCAATTTTTAATGTTGCTTATTTAGTCATAAATATTTAATGTTATGGAGAAAAACTTTAAACCAAGTTTTCAGGGCTTTAAAGTAGGGCTGTAACCAGCAATTATTTTCATTATTGATTAATCTACAGATAAGTTTCTTGCTTAAACGATTGATTGTTTTGTCTCTGAATAATATATATAAATATAAATAGTGAAAGGTGCCTGCTATAATTTCCCAAAGCCCAAGGTCATGTGTTCAAATTGCTTGTTTTATTTGACCAAACCCCAAAAACACTCAGTTTACAATCAGATATGTCAAAGAAAAGCTGCAAATCATCACATTTGAGAAGCTTTAACCAATAAATGTTTGTAATTCTTGCTTGAAATTGGTCTAAAACGATCCATCGATTATCAAAATAGTTGCCGATTAATTTTCTGTCAATCGACTAATCGATTGTCACCCTCTTCTCCAACCAAATACGTGACGGGTTGGATGTTTTTCCTCTTTTCTGCCTCTCTGCCTTAAGCAGACATTTCTATCTACTAGCTACATACTCTTTGATTTTCACCACTCACCTCACCTACGCTTTTGAACGCTGTTCTGCACATGTTTTTATTAAATTGTCAAAGTGTCTAACTTGTGAATTATTAGACTAAAAAGCAGGATTCACCTGAATTTAACTGACAGCCAAGTTTAAGACAAAAATCTGTCCTCCTGAAAACTGCCCCAGTTGTTAACATGAAAAATATTTGTGAATTCTTTCATCTTCCCTAACATTTCAACAGCCTCTTGAACTGATGTTCTGATGTCTGTTTGATGAGACATATCAATGCAAGCAGTATTTTGCCAGTATCAGCCTCTTGCGTCCCTTGCCCAGCTTTAGTCAGATCTCCTTTCATCTCAGTGTTTTTATCGCCTGGTCAAGCTGAACCGCAGCTGAAGTGAGAAAACCAGTGCGGTCCAGATGGAGAGACGGAGTGGGACGAAGGGGCGGATGGGACAAAGGAGGAGGCAGAGGTAGCGAGATGAGTGGTGACATGGTGGGAGGAAGAGGAGGGAGAAGGATGACAAGTATGGTGGTGATAGTTCAGTTTGCTCAGTTCAGAGTGTGTGTTGCTGCGTGCTGGCTGAGGTAGGGAAGAATGACAAGTATGTGGGACATTTTCCAGAGCTCTGGTTTAGTGGAGTCAACCACTCTGAACTGGTGAGGGAGAGAAAGAGCAGAGAGGGCGGCTGAAAGAGAGACAGAAAGAGAGCGACAGAAGAAGAAGAGGAGGGAGAATGGACAGAAATGTAAGCACACACACAGCCTATAACACGTTTATATAGACCCCAGTGTATGTTTAGATGATGAATGGGTGTACTTTCCCTGTTTTTTCCTTTTCTGTTCCCCTCTATCTCTGACACACACACACACACACACACACACACACACACACACACACACACTCACACACACACACCAGGATAAGGCGTAGGGTGGAGCGGGTCATGGCTACAGTCATTGTTGTTCTGGCCGACAGACTTCCTGTTCCAAGCAGCTATGACGCCCATCACCACAACACAGCTGCGTCCAAAGTGGACAGGAACACTCACACACACATACACACACATACACACAACTGCTCATTCATATTTAATCATGCGCAGAGAGTCATACCTGTAGAACACTTCATTATTTCTTTTCACACACATTATTACGCACATAGATTCGTACTAGTTTGCACTACACACTCGCACAAACACGTGCGCAGATTAGGAGCTGTATGCACACACACGTACGCACACACACACCCGTACAAAGCCTTGGCATGGAGAACCTGTAGTTTGATGCCATATTTAAACCAGATGAGCAGAAACCTGTAAACCTTTTGATTATGACCCACTGCAGAGACTCAGAAACACGTTCCAGCTCAACCGCTTCCAGCCGATCTAGAGAGCAGCTCAGTGTTATGTCTGCAGGTCTGTAAACATCCTCGGCACGTCATAAATCCAAATTTAAGGCTTTGGAAGCTCTTAAATAAAGGTGAATATGTTTTGAATAGTGATGAATGAAAGGCACTCAGATAAGAAAAATTAAAGACCTTTCATTTGGACTTTGTTGTTTGGCTTTATCTCGCCTTTTTCATTTGAAATCATCCAAGAATCATCACAGTGGAAACTCGTGCATTTATAACCTCAAAGATGTACCAGTATTCTTACTCATGCATATTTTGATTATACTACTATTTTGCTTTATTTTTGCAGTGAATATTAAGAAGGATTAAGTTTAACTTTCTGAAATGTGTGGTCCAGGTCCCCTTTCAGATCCGCGGCTGGTCTGTTCGCTGGCTGTTTATCGGAGTTCATAGGAGGCGATTTGATGGAAGATGAAAGAAGACTGCGTCAGAAATACATCTTTTTAGATTTTATGGTGAAAATGGGGGAAGAACCGTTTCTTGTGCAGATGTTTTCATTGCATTTGTAATAGGTATGATAGTGTGCAGTGGTTTGTTATTATTTGACTATTGGACACCCACGACTGTTGTAGCCTCTTCCAGGCCATAGTGGTATTTCACTGAAACCCCAACCTACATTTTCCCTCTCCCTCACTTTAACTGCACTCCCTTCAGTATTGTCACACCAGTTATTTTCCCCCGGGCATGGATTTACCAAAACCTGGTGTGTGAGTGTGTCGTGGACGTGCACATCTGGTTATTTCTGTATGTGTGTCTCTCTGTCTCTTTGTGTGGCCATTGGGGTTTGGCTGCCACAGCATTATAAACCACCAGGCTTAATTCTCCCTCTGTGGGCCTATTCTGAATGTCAGGACTTCGCAAACGTTTTCATGGCAGCGACCCCCACCGCCCCCACCCCCACTTTACTGCCATTTGACAGGATTTTTGTCCCAGAGACGACCAAATGAAAAGAATTTCATCGGTGGTGGTTTACAGTTTTCCCACTGGTGAGGGACCCAGTGGAATACCGTGAAATTGTGAGAGTTGTTTTGTGGATTTGGCAAGTTGTGGGGATATAGCAGTTTGGTTTACAGGAATTTAGCAGAATGTTTTGTTTTTTTTCTCATATTGCATTAGCTGTTGGTTTTGGGCTGTTTTTCTCCACAGTAAGACTAACTGTGGGGAAAACCAGACTGTTTACCCCTTTTTCGAAAAACAACATTAACAAACCAGGCAGGAAGCACATTTTATAGGTCAGGGATGTGCTCCAAATTATGAGATGAAAAATCAAAAATTATAAAAAGTCATTGAGAAGTCATGCAGTTTTGTAATGGGGCATAATGGGGCCTTTGAATTCAATTTAGTGTTGCCTGATAGAAAAGAGAGAAAAAAAATGGATAATGACAGTCATGAGTCTTAAGTAATGTCATGAAATCACCATTTCAAAACACAAATATATTCCATTTGTAATGGTATAAAACAGAGAAAAGCAGCAACATTTCTACGTTTGTGAGGTTATGACCAGTGGATGTGTGGCATTTGTGCATGATAAATGACTTTAATGATTTGTTGATTGCAAAAATAATTATAGATTAATTTTCTGTGAATAGCCTTTTGAGTCTATCTAATACTCTTAGCTGTTTGGGACCTCTGCAATCTCCCCAACGAACCAGATGCGACCCTGGACCGAACTTTGAAAACCGCTGCTCTTTGTATGTGTTTATATACAGTAGTGGCACAGATTTACTATGACAGAGGAGCTGTTTTGGCTGTTGCTCAGTCTTTTTCGGCCAGGGAAGTCAGGTCTGGTTGTCTTTAGTGTCGGGTGGCTGCCTCTATTGTCATCACAAGATGGCTCCGGCCCTCCACTGTGACGTGCGTGTGTGAGTAATGTGGCCAGACAGGCGAAGTTGTGTGTGTGTGTGTGTGTGTTTGCTGTAAATGTGTGTGTTAGTGTAGGTCTGTGTGTCTGCTTGTGTGTGAATTTCGGTGTGTGATTAAGTGGAGGTTGTGTGCGCCCATGCAAGTGTGTTAGCGTATTCTACAATGTGTGTGTTGTCGACTCAGCCTTTTCCAGCCAGCCCCTTACTCGTCTAACCCTCTAATCCCCGTAATCCTCCACTCCCCCTCCTTTTTTATTCTCCTCCCTCCACCCTTATTTCTCGTGTTCCCTTCCTGTCTCCCACTCCTCTCTTATCTCTGCACATCCCTCTGTCTGTCTTTCATCTCCTAATAGCCATTCGCTTCTATATATATACATAATGTAGTAAAGTTCACTCCCATTTGTCGTCACGCAGATTGGATGCGCCGTGTATTTTTGACTGCTGACCGGCTACTTCTGCTTTAAAATAAACTGTTTAAACTGAAGCTGTCTTTTCCTACTAACATGTTTTCCTGCCTTTTTCTTTCTCTCATTCATTCATTTATGATTAAATCAATTAATAATAACGCTTTTCTCGCTTCCTCTTCCAGGCCGTGGAGAGAGAGCAGGTGGACAGCATTCAACCAAAGCTGCAGCACGTCAACGCGGTGGGTCAGGGTCTGATCCAGAGCGCCGCCAAACACACCGACACCCAGGCACTGGAGCACGACCTGGAGACCACCAACCTCCGATGGAACTCACTCAACAAGCGGGTACGACTCTACATGTGTGAAGCCAGGAGATCTTCTGGACTTATATAAACTTTAAAATACACAGTATATTATATCGACTTCACTTCTCGACTCACAACCGCCTCTCCTGTCCTCAGGTGGCAGAGCGGATCGCCCAGCTGCAGGAGGCCCTGCTGCATTGTGGGAAATTCCAGGATGCTCTGGAGCCTCTGCTAAGCTGGCTGAGCGACACGGAGGAGCTGGTGGCCAATCAGAAGCCTCCGTCTGCCGAGTACCGCGTGGTCAAGGCCCAGATCCAAGAACAGAAGGTACGAGAAGGATGAAGGGGCACAAAGTAAAATCCTCTTTCACATGTAATAACCCAAGTGATAAGAAATCTTTAGTATCAAAACAGAACTGAGAGATGAAACGCTTAAAGCAGCAGAAGCGTCTTTCTTTAGGTCATCAGGGGTACATTTTGATGAGAAGTGTTTTTCATTCAGTATGTTTGCTCAGATTTTCCATTTGTGGGATTTGAAGCGGTGATCATCAAGCACAGTTGTCTGAGCTCTTAGCTACTGCCACCCACATCCTCCTCTTCTTTCTTTGAAGTATCCTGCCAGCTTCTGTCCGTAAATCAAAGTGGATTTGAATTTTCACTTTCAGTTTTTCTAGATTATTTATTTATTTTTTAAAAATTATTCTGAAAAAACAAATTCTTCTATTTATCAGACAGGTTGAATTGAGACATTACTGATATTCAGATGTCCTCAGTGTCCTTCAGCCATGAACAATAGATATTTGAATGACAAGCACACACACAAAACACGCATACACACAGTCAATGATCCGTCTGCCTGGCATCCAAACGGCCCCAGTTGACCGTCTGCCAGTCAGACTGGCATAAAAACAAACACACACACACATGCATGGTGGATTTGTATTGTTTTCAGAGGGACACTCACACACGCTTTTCCCTGTTTATCCAACATACACTTCCTGTGTTTGTGCACACAAGAGTGCTGCAGTCTCGGCCAGCGATCAATCACACGTGTTTACATCCGTGACGAAGAGTCGTGTCACCGCTTGGCTAAGAAAGAGAGAGTAAACTGTAGAGAAGTGCATTCCAGAGGCTCAACTGAGTTGCTGGTTCAAAGCAGACAGAGAGGCTGGTATCTGAGCAGGAAGGAAGTACGCTCATGTATGTTGTTTGTTGATCTTAAAACAGTAAAGTGAACAAAAAGTGTCTGCATCTACCTTTTAAAAAGTAGCACCTGCACTTATTAAATATAATTCATATGTAAGAAAAGAGCTAATAATTGATGAGCTTTTTATGAGGCTTTGCTCCAAAAAAAGAGCAAGTTCGAAATGATTCTGTAATTTAAGTGTAGATTTTGTTAACAATGGGAAACTTCTTTTCACACATACACAATTATGTATTTCGTGCCTCAAACCTCTGCATGGTTAGAAGGATAGTTGAGTTGTTTTGAGGAGGCACATATTCTAATTTGTATTAGTCAAAAGTGTAAACACCACTTCCTTTTGCAAACATGGAGGGAATACTGTAGCTTTGAGGTTTGGATTGATTATGGACAGAAACAAAATATTTATATCAAATTTAATTCGGCAGTGTACACTCAGTCACCAATTTATTAGGTGCACCTACAGTAGTTAAACAAATGTCATCTAATACATCAGCCCTGCAGAAATCCTACCTTCATGAAAGTTGTAACGTTCAGTTTTTGTTTTAGCAGGTGTTGATTTAACTTTTCATTTTTGAGGCTGTTAAATTTTATTCTTTTATACTGAGAGGTGTTTCTAATATTTTGTCCACGTCCAGGTAGACTAAATGTTAGAAATACTGTAAAGCACTGGTGAGAAAATACCAGCTGGTGGGCCAGATCTGGCAAAACTGAAGTTTTCACTTTCATAGTTTATTTCAAAACCTTCACATGATTTTTCACATATCATCTGTA
This sequence comes from Oplegnathus fasciatus, assembly GCA_003416845.1. NCBI lineage: Eukaryota > Metazoa > Chordata > Actinopteri > Centrarchiformes > Oplegnathidae > Oplegnathus > Oplegnathus fasciatus. The sequence continues at coordinate 171,017 of NTHP01000497.1, read as the reverse complement.
GATAACAATGTAAATACAAGTCTCATGTAAATCCCAAATATGACCATGTAACATCTAATACAGCAGCCCACGAGATCAATCAATTTATCAGTACAATACAATAACAGTGAACAATGCTGAAAATTGACCCAATTGTTGACCCCTGCTGTAAAGAGTACACTATTAAAAATGATTTGTACCGATAACTGTTTGCATTTCTCTTCCTCCAGCTGCTCCAGAGGTTGTTAGATGACCGCCGGCCGACGGTGGAGATGATCCGTGCTGAGGGAGCGAGGATCGCAGCCACAGCGGACACTCAGGACCGAGAGAAGATTCAGACCCAGCTCCAGAGCCTGGCAGAGAGATGGAGTGACCTGCTGGACAAGGCCGGTGGCAGGTAAGTCTCCTCTGCGGTACAGCAGGGGTGGGCTTCAGGGTGGGGAGGGTGTGTGTCAACCAAACATGATGGTCTGGTTATATCATTATGGTCATCCTGGCATTTGTGGATATTCCATGACAGTCTTTTGATTATTGTTGACGCTTCAAAATGATCAATTCTGTCCATTTCATACAACACAGTACCAATATCACTGAAAGCTAAAGGTTACAGATTTGTCTTGCTGTAAACATGTGGTTTCGGATAGTAATTGGTGGTGTTCCTCAACAACATGCTATCTTGTGGTTATTTCCTGTTTTCACGTTTCATCTCTGTGTGGCTCTTTTGAGCACCACTGTACTTAAAGAAAGAATTGTATCATTACTATTGGTTTCTGCGGTCTACAAGTAATTTCAGAGACTCTTCTGTTCACTAGGGAAAGAAATGATTCTTTTTGGGGGAAAATGGGAACACACATGCAGGACACCCTTGCAAAGCAGTGAAGAAGTTGGATGCGTCTGCGCTTTTAAAGTAGTGTCATAATATATATTGTTTACAACAAATTCAAGCCTGAAAACTTGCTGTAAGGCATGATATAAAAGCGTCTGTTATGTCTCTGGAATTTATTACAATGTCTAGTATGCACAATAACAGAAATACTGTAACTCACACACACTATTGTACACTTTATAAGCACTGTGAGATGCTTTGGTTGACACACACACAAAAAGAAAAAGACGTGTTTCCTCAGTGTTTTGCAAAACCTCCCTCCCTCTCTCAGCCTGTCTCAAACACACAAACACGCCACAATAATACATTTTATCTGTTTATGAAATTCTTTAGAATTTAATAATATATCATAAAACTTTCATGAACATTTGATAAACCTTGTTTATAAAAAAGACGACAGCTGTATGACACAAAATCAAGTTGAGCAATGAAGCATAACAAAAAAAAATCAGTGAAAGCAATAAAATACCAATAAAAGCTCTCCTCCTCCTCCTCCTCCTCCTCATCTCTTGCTATCTTTGCCACCCCCTCCCCTCTCCCGTCCCTCAGGCAGAGGCAGTTGGAGGAGCTGCAGGTTTTGGCTCTTCAGTTCCACGAAGCCCTGGAGCCGCTGGGAGAATGGCTGAGTGCCACCGAGAGACGCCTGAGCTCCGCCGAGCCTATGGGAACCCAGACGGCCAAGATCACCCAGCAGATCAGCAAGCACAAGGTACTGTTTGGCCCCATAGTTACAGAGACCCTCCCCTCATGAAAAGGTCAGAAAGGTCGAAGGATTTTTATATGTGCCAATGAGCAGGAGAATCCCTGTCATCTAAGTAACAAAAATGGTTAAAAACACACACAGAAATCTTCTCAGTCCCCTCAACCTATGAAAAACGTAGGCTGATTTATTGGAAGGTGCTCTTAATTGTTGACATGCTTGGCAACATAAAGGCAAACATTGTTCGTTCAATAGATTGACAGTTGTTGCAGACAAGAAAATACTTGCTGACTTACTGATTTACCTTTAAATATTGTTGGTATTCCAGTTTTGCAGTCCCTGTTTAAACTGACAAGTAACATAGAGAATGATTCATAATAGCAAACACACACAGTCAGCAGTCTTGATAAAATGTCCCAACACCTGATTTTAGTGTCACTCTTGCTTTATTCATACTAAGTTGCGTTTGTAGTTTTCATTTCAGTTGTGTTCAAGTGTTTTAAGTTCTTTTTAAGTTACTCATTCATTCATTCATTGATGTTTATGATTTCCTGTTAATCTATGATTTGTCATTTGCATGCTCATATTTTGAGTTTTTATCCATCTGTTTTTCTGTTTTTCTGTTGTTTTTTGTTCTTTTCTCACTTCCCTTCACCTACCCTTCAAACACACACACACACACACACACATTCACTCACACACATCTCCCAGGCGCTCCAAGAGGACGTGTCCTCACGTGAAGCCGAGGTTGACCGCCTCGAGTCCCTCAGCCAATCGCTGACCCCGCTCAGCTGCACAGCCGATCGCGATTGGTTAAGCGAGCGGGTGGGGGCGGTGAGGTCAGGTCACTCTGATCTTGCTGATTGGTGCACGAGGCGTGCCGGCATGCTGGAGCAGGCGCTGGCTAACGCTCAGCTGTTTGGGGAGGAGGAGGTAGAGGTGCTGAACTGGCTGGCAGAGGTGGCTCAGAGGCTGGCTCAGGTCTCCGTCCAGAGCTACCAGCCTCAGCTGCTGGCCGAGCAGCACAAACACACTCTGGTACGACTTCATGAACACACTGAATGCCAACTTAGTAAATTTATTAGGGAAAGAGCTGCAATACATGTAGAACTGTAATAATATAATATTTTGACTCAAGTAAATGCTCATCATACATCACTAAAATATCCATGTATGACATTATATACAGTATAGTGTCTATATATAAAATAGAGGTAAATCAGGAACAAAAACTGTGTGACTTAATATACAATGGACCTTGAGAGAATTCACATAATAATTTCTTTAATGAAGCACAAACACACTGGTGAAGTTTTGAACTTTTTTAAGCAGTAAATGATTCACGCTGTACTTCTTCTTGGAGCCAAAGGAAGAAGATCTTTTATCTACCAGAGGTTAACTTTCACTCTCTTTCTCCTCTCAGTCTCTAAATGAAGAGATTCTGAGCAGGAAGAAGACAGTAGACCAGGCCATCAAGAATGGACAAGCCTTACTCAAACAGACCACAGGTAATTCCTAATAATTCCTAATATTGTTCATCTTTTCTGTTTCCTCTTCCAAAGATAGTAAGTGTTATCCTTGTTCATTTTTCAGTTTGTGCTGGAAGGTGTCATGGTGTCCTCATCTTTTATATATTTTGATTAGCAACTAAAATCAATAAAGCAGTCAATATTCTGTATATTATGAAGCTTGTGTTGTGAAGCTTAGTGGGAGAAACACACAAGAAAGAAACTAAAACACTGTTTTCCTGTAGTAGTTGTTGTAGAGTCACATCCAAACCACACATTTTTACATCAGCGGTGAACCGAACTGTAACATCTGGTTTGTGTCTCTCTTCTCATGATATTAGCCACGCTGACTGCTAGCACTATTAGCGAGTTGATTGTTGGTCTACCCCATGAATACACTTGTGTGTGTATGTACTCCCATATTTATATGGTTAGACAAATGTTGTGGCTATGGGAGGCATGCAGAACTGTCAACCTGAGCGTACTGTGAGATTTTACAGAACACGAACGTGAATTTTATGAGATGACAAAAGAATTAAGACTCAAATATTGGATATGTAAGTTTGCACATACAAGGAATTTGACTTGGTGTTGTGTTTTACAATATATATAATATGAAAACAGAAAACTGGAAATTTAAGAAGTAGGTCTTACTCAATACGCTGAGCACAAGGTTCACTGTTGGATCCTGACTGATCCTGACCTGTGTGTCCTCCTGCAGGTGAGGAAGTTCTCCTGATCCAGGAGAAGCTGGACGGCATCAAGTCTCGCTACGCTGAGATGACGGCCGGCAGCAGCAAGGCCCTCCGCACCCTGGAGCAGGCCCTGCAGCTGGCCACGCGATTCGCCAGCGCCCACGACGACCTCAACCAGTGGCTGGACGGCGTGGAGGCGGAGCTCAACAATGTGGAGCCTGACGCCACACCCACCTACCAGGAAAGACAGAAGGTGCGTGGAGTATGAGAGAGATGGTTATGGCTGTGTCCCTTTGGTGTTAGACATACAGATATTTATTCATATCCATTTATTTTTGCAATGATTTTGATTAGGAATTAGATTTATAGATTAGATTAGATTTTTTCTATAAAAGGACACTAAAAATATTGAAATTAGATACATAATGATCACTAAAACTAAGATACTGATCCAGCAGCAACCCATTTGTGTCTTTGAAATGCCTC
>NTHP01000497.1:150799-166465 GCA_003416845.1 Oplegnathus fasciatus | reverse complement strand
GGCTGTGAGTCATGTGGTTTAAAATGAATGCTTGGAACAACAGCATAAGATTCAACATCTATCCATTGCATCCGTTCTCCTGAACACGCCACATTTCACGGTTCTTAACTGGCCCAGATGCAGTTCTTCTTCTGCATTGTTTAGTTTTGTTTCAGCCATTTGAAACAAGTGACTCCTGCTTTACTAAATGACTGATGGGGCACTTGAGGGACAGTGCGTAACCAAGGTGTTTAGTTGATAGAACTTTACAGACATAATCATCCACATTATACACATTTTAAAAGATTATTTTTAAAGATGACGTTTTCCATAATAGAAAAAAATGTACATATTGTTTGAAAAGAACAACTATTTGATGACAACTCAAATTCAAATGTCTGTAATGACATTTTCAGCCATTCCAATATCAACCCACCCACAGCTGAGTTACCATGGAAACATTGATTTCTTGGAACTCAATAACAGTTTGTAAAAGCTATTGAAAAATTATTGCCATTTAATTTGTTGCTGCCATCCAGTTTTTTCTCTCTACAATGACATTTTCAGCTTTTACCATTTAATGTGCTTCCAGTTTAACGCAACCGTGGGCACCAGAACAGTTTGATACACTGGATGCTATTTAGTCAAGTTAATTTCAGCTTTACGTTTGTATATGAAGTTGCATTTTAAAAGTCTATATTTAAACACATTTTTCCACTTGATTGTAGCTTTTTCTTTGTAAAACTAATCCTTGACTTTCACTTTTGCAGGAGCTGAAGAAAGTGTCGGCAGAGAAGCGTCTGGTGTTGGATACGGTGAATGAGGTAGGCAGCGCCCTGCTGGATCTGGTGCCGTGGCGAGCCCGCGAGGGCCTGGACCGCCTGGTCGCTGATGGCAACCAGCGCTACCGCCAGGCTGATGAAACCATCACTCAGCGGGTGCAGCTGGTACAAGCTGCCATCCAGAGGTCACAACAGGTACTGCAAGAAATGTAACCTGAACGTTGAGCTGGTTATCTTTTTAAAATTTCCATTAGATTCGTCTATTTCACTGCTAAACACTAACTCCTCCTTTCAGTATGAGGAGGCCGTGGATGCAGAGCTGGCCTGGGTTGGGGAGACAGAGCGTAAATTGGCATCTCTGGGGCCCCTGAGCCTGGAGCCTGACGTGACAGTGGCCCAGCTGCAAGTTCAGAGGGCCTTCAACATCGACATCATCCGACACAAAGACACTGTGGATCAGCTCCTCAGCACCAGAGACGACATCCTGGAAACCTGCAGCGATGCCCAGAAGGATGCACTGATAGTGAGTCACTGATGGATAAAGGAGATGGACAATTTAGAGAAATTCAAGTCTGTGTACATTGGTAACAAGTAAGGGATAGATTGAGTGAAGAAAATGGAAAGTGAGGGACACAATGCTCAACACTAATATCTTCTTTTTCAGGTGAAGACAGATTCTCTCAGTGCTCGTTATGATACAGTGAGCCAGAGCCATAGTGAGCGGTTCTCGGCCCTGGAGCAGGCCCAGGTTTTGGTCGCTCGTTTCTGGGAGACCTACGAGGAACTGGAGCCTTGGTTGGGCGAGACTGAAACCCTCATCACCCAGCTGCCACCTCCAGCCATCGACACAGACGCTCTCCGACTGCAACAGGACCAGATGAGGGTAAGCGAGCATATAAAATCTTTTCTGTTTCAGCTTTCCCCTCATTACTCACCAACTAAAATGAGTATATTTTTTCCATGTTCTTAATTTCTCCATCCTTTCACTCCCTCTCCAGCTGCTCAGGGAGTCTATCGCAGAGCACAAGCCCCACATCGACAAGCTGCTGAAGATCGGACCCCAGCTGGCCGAGCTCAGCCTCCAGGAGGGGGCTACGGTGACGCAGCGCTACACCGAGGCCGAGAGACGCTACCTGGCCATCAAAGAGGGAGTAAAAGGTCGTGCAACAGCCCTAGACGAGGCAGTGTCCCAGTCTTCACAGGTACGTCACAGAGGACAACTGCTCAATTTGGGAAACTGTTTTCACTGCAGACCTGTGTCTGATTAGTTTTATTATTTAATCTACATTGGTACTAGAACGTCAGAAGGCTTTGAGTTGTTTGAAAGTAATTTCAGTAAACTTAAATTACATTTTGTGTAATTGACCTAATTTGTTCAACTACACGCCCATTTGCCTCTCGGTGCAGAGTGAAGAATTTGTAAATTGTAATTTGTAAATGCTGTTTGGCCCAGGTCTGTTTACAGCTTGTTAGACAGTGTCTGCAGCCCCAGACAAAACAGACTGACATGATTACTAAGCAGCATGAGGCCTGTTTGTGTGTCTGCGTCTGTGTCTGCTGTTTGCTCTAAACTAATAAGGATTTATCGTGCAAAGTCATGAGTTCAGTGAAAGCAAAGTTTTATTTAGATTTGCTGTTTTCTTTACTTGTTTCTTTACTTTTTGTTTTGCATATTTTACATTTTAAAACGTTTATATCTTATTAACAAAAGCTAGTACATACACCTAGCAGTGTTAAGTCTTGCTTCACAGCAGAATATTGTTCAAGCAAAATGTACCTATAACAAAATTCATTTCATACTTATCATATCATGTGTTCTTTAAGTGCTAGTTTTCTTTATGGATATTTTACTTTCTCTCCATCTCATGAGACATCATTGAATCACCTGTGTGGCCGACTGCTGCCACTCGATATTGCCTGTCAGTTTGTACTGTATGCATGTCTCTGATTTAACTCATTGTATTATTTCTCCACCCTCCGCCCCCTTCAAACCAACTCATGTATCGCTTCCTCTCTTCCTCCACCTGCACCCCCACACTGTTCTCATTCCTCACTCCATCCTAAACCACCCACCTCCCTGTCTCTCCTCCCTCATCCTTTAACTTAACCTTAATCTCCCTCATCATGTCCACCCCCTCATCCTTGCGACCCGCTCCCTCCTCCATCCCATCCCTCGTTCATTGTGGATGTGCTGTGTGTGTTNCCCCCCCACCATCATTTTCTCCATCGTCACTGCTCACTGCAATCACCCAGCTGGTAGAGGTAAGACCACTGACTGACAACATCAAACTGACACTCAGGCTGCGCTTACACCACATGATTTGGTCCACTAATCAAAAATGAATCAATGCTAAGGCACTAATCTTGTACTAGTCAATCACTAACCGAGTACTAATCTCGCCAGACAAAGTGATAATTTATGCAGTCGATTTATCTCAAATGATAAACGTTGTCTGAATTATCACTGATTACAAATCCCTGTGATTGACCACAGCTTGAGATTTCCAGTTAAATCTCCACTTAAGCTTTGTATGATCTACATAATGGTCCAAACCATGTGTCTGCCAACCCTGAGTGACAATAAAACTGAATGAAATCTGTTAGGAAACGTCCCTTTTGTGTAGGTTTGCAGACTTGAATTAAGCCTAGTCTAAAACTGAGACATGCTTTCCAGTAACGATTGTTTTAGTCTCAGACTAGGCTTGATTTAGGTCCTTGAAACCAGTCATAGCTGTCCTTTTGTATCCCAAAAATCTTTCCCTCGTGGCTAGATGAGATTTGTTGTGTTAAGTAGTGATCACGCAATTTCATTTCCCTCAGATGCATAAAGAAACTCACAACTCAACTAGAAATTGTATCATGTTTGCTCTCTTGTCCATAATGAGTCCTTCAGAGTGGACTGAACTTTTTGTGGATTAGCAGCTCCCTCTTGTGTGGTAGATCAAGTTTTCAAGCTTTGTCAGAGTTACAGAACCTGGATGGCATGCTGAAGGTGCAGTATTGAGATATTTAATAATGTAGACAAGCTGTAAGGCTGCTCTGCATCCCCTGTTGAAATCTGATATAACATTTATAATAAAAAAGCCTAAAAGTTAATGCAGTGTGCCACAGATGGCTGACCACCCACATAATATCTCAGTATTTTTTCACTTTCAAAATGTCACCCAGCTATCAAAAACTCAAACCCGGCCCCCTCAACACACTCTCTCCTCCTCCTCCTCATAATACTTTCTTCCAACTCTCCTTCCGTCCCCAGTTTCACGACAAGATGGACCCCCTGTTGGAGACCCTGGAGGGGGCGGTCCAGCGGCTGCGGCTGCCTCCCTCTGTGGCAGCGGAGGTGGATAAGATCAGGGAGCAGCTGGCGGAGCACCGAGCCCAGGGGCTGGAGCTGGACAAACTCCTGCCAAGCTTCTCCGCCCTCTGTGCCCGCGGAGAGGAGCTCATCGGACGAGCTGCTCACGACGATCCTGCTGCTCAGGGTGAGTGGCTGGGATGTGTCTGACAGTGAATGACAACCACATGAAATTCAAAATGACATACAGGCAGACAGTTCATGTGTTAAACAGGGTGAGGAGCTTTACACAGACATGAATAATCTCGCTGTTATTGTATTTAAAAGAGTATTTTTCATTTAAAATGAATTGATGAGCTGCTGTACAATAGTTACCCAGCAGTTAAAGATGGGGACTAATTTGTGCTTTTATCCATCTTGCAATACATTAATCGTAATCTTATTCTTAATAAATGTTTTTGGCTTCCAACTAAACAGCTAAATAACTAAATAACTAAACATTGCTACCAACTCTTGTTTTAGGCATTCAACGTGGCTACAGTCTGATAGTTGCTTTTTCATTTAAAATGGAAAATACTGGCTATAAATGGAACAAATATTACACAATCAAACATTTAGGGCATCAGAAATTGGACTGGGTCAGAACAGAGAGGCCATAACATAACAGGCCTCTGTAATCTGGGTGAAAAATATTAAAATCTTATTTTGGGCTCCAGTCCAACTAGTTCACTGACTGAACAATGAACTGGGCATAGTAAGTCACTGTTTTATTGGCACAAAGCCAGTGGGCAGACCCTGTCAAATCTCAAAATGGAACAGATTCAGCAGTGAAGTTCTGCATATTTCTGCCAACGCCACCGCATGGTGAGACAAAACACACACATGCGTCTTTGTTATATTGCCCTCTGAAGAACTCTGTGCTTTGATACCCTCCAGCCCTCCACGCTTCACGAAAATGAAAGGCCTCAGTGTGCAGTGATAGTGGGAGTGGACTGATGAAAGACTTAATTTACCCGGACTGGACACTAGATGACAAAATTCAAACAAAGAAAACATTATTAGTCTTCTTGAAATTATCTGAAATCTCAGATTAGACTACAAGAATGGCCATAAAGTGTTTCGCAGTATGCCCAGTGAGATTCCACCAGCTTTCTCCACCAGCCTGTTAAAACTCTGACTCCTCTCTCTCCTCCAGCTGTTCGTTCGCGCCTCCTGCGCCTGCGCTCCCTGTGGGATGAGATCCGGCAGCGAGCCGAGGAGAGGGAGGGGAAGCTGAACGACGTCTTGGACCTGGCCGGGAAGTTCTGGGCCGACGTGGCGGCGCTACTGAGCACGCTCCGAGACTCCCAAGATATTGTGAAAGAGCTGGAGGACCCCGGTGTGGACCCCTCACTCATCAAACAACAGATTGAGGCTGCAGAGGTAACGAGGACGTGAGGGAGAGAGTGAATAGTGATGAATAGTTGGCAGAGGAGAGAAAGAGAAGAGTTGTAGTGTAGTTTTTTATTCTAAACAGTTCAATATGGTGTCTCCCTGTCCCTTCACCAGGCCATTAAGGCAGAGACGGATGGTCTGAGGGAGGAGCTGGAGTTTGTCAGGACCCTCGGAGCTGACCTCATCTTCGCCTGTGGAGAAACCGAGAAGCCTGAAGTCAAGAAGACCATTGATGAGGTGAGAAATCAATACCATGTTCTTGTGAGAAGGCCGTCATTTGCTTCTGAAAAGATAAAAATATTTTTTTTGCTTTGGTGAGCTCTACGACATGTTGACCCACTAACATAATTCCTCTGTTCCTCTCAGATGAATGCTGCCTGGGAAGGCCTGAACCGGACGTGGAGAGAGAGGATGGAGAGGCTGGAGGAGGCCATGACAGCATCTGTGCAGTATCAGGACGCACTGCAGGTTTGTACATCAGAGTTAATGTATGTTTATAGTTCTTCAGATAGTGTTTTGGTGTCTTCTTCAATACATTTTCATGTATTGCACATGGTAATTCATACTAGCTGTGATCCTGTTGATGTTCAGTACTGTAAGCTTGTAATCTTTCAAGTAAAGCTTTTAAATATTTTTTTCTGTATCATTTCCAGTCTATGTTTGACTACCTGGACAACGCAGTGATCAAGCTGTGTGACATGTCGACTGTGGGAACTGATCTGGGAACTGTCAAACAGCAGATTGAAGAGCTCAAGGTTGGCAAATCAGTCATTCACCAACGCATTTTACACACAACCTTTTTTTCAAAATCAGTTTTTATATCATTTAGATCTCTTGCACGATCCTTATTATTGTTGTTAGTAATTTAAGTAGTTAAATGCCTCAAGGTCAATGACAACTCTCTGTGGAGGGGAGTTTGCTCAGCAGGATTTGCTGTAAAATCTTACTAATTTATATGAATTTGATATTAAAGATTCCTAGATACAATTTTTATATAACCAAGGCTCATATATGTATCAAGACTTAACAAAATGCTTCTCTTCTCTCCTTTCTTCACCACTCTCTCCCCCTCTCTTCCCTCCATTCACCCTGAGCAGCAGTACAAGGTGGAGGTTTACCAGCAGCAGATCGACATGGAGAAGCTCTGCCACCAGGGGGAGCTGCTGTTGAAGAAGGTGTCAGATCAGACGGACAGGGACATGATCCAGGAGCCGCTGACCGAGCTCCGACATCTCTGGGACAACCTGGGGGATAAAATCACCCAAAGACAGGTAATGAAACCACACGTGGCATCAGTGTGGCTGAAGAGTTAGAGTCTACATCGCTGAATTGTCCCTGAGAAACACACTGAAACAAAAACTATTCCAGGGAGACGTTATTCTGTAGCTGACCTCCAGCTCTCACCCCAGTTTCCCTTGGGAGTTGACGATGTTGGTCTTTGTTGGCATTCTGGAGGATTGCATGTATTTGACAGCTGCTTTTCATTACAGTCCAAATATTTGAGTTCCTATTTTTAAGCACGAACTTCTGTCTTTCTCCCACCACAGCACAAGCTGGAAGCTGCCCTGTTGGCCCTGGGTCAGTTCCAGCATGCCCTGTCTGAGCTGCAGGCCTGGCTGAACCACACACACACCACTCTGGACACACAACGACCAGTCAGCTCTGACCCCAAGGCCATCGAAATCGAGCTGGCTAAACACCACGTATGTCTAAGTTCATTACAAACTAAAAAAAATACTTCTTCTCATCTGTTTCCTTTTCTTGTGACTTTTTCTTCTTGGTCAGGTTGCCATTTAAATTAACCTGTCTTCTTTAAAAGAATTTGATCTTTAACTGAATTTGCTGTCACATAATTGGTCGGTGATACTTTGTTTGTGCTTATGAAATTGAGCCATGTCCTGTAGCCCTGATGTGGTTTCTTTTCTTCTCTTTGGAGAGCGACACACAATAAATGTTGGCCTCCTACGTTATTTTAACCTCCAAAACCTTCTGTTCAGCTGTGCTCTTGCTACTTGTTGCATCTCAACATTCAAATCTAATTCCGTGTAATTAATTTCTTTCTCCCTCCTCTCTGTCCCAGGTTTTGCGTAATGATGTGCTATCCCATCATGCCACGGTGGAGACTGTGAACGGTGCTGGTGCTGAGCTGCTGGAGTCCTCTCCTGGCGACGAAGCCAGCCACCTGAGGGACCAGCTGGATCAGCTCAACCAGAGCTGGGAGAGTCTGCTGCTCAAGACCCAGGAGCGGCAGAAGCTACTGGAGGCCGCCCTGCAGCAGGTACCGTCAAGGAACTCGCACTGAAAAGAGATTTCTCCTCAGCAAAGCTCTGTTGAGTTCCATTAGATCTTCATGCTGTTGATGAACAACAACCAAGTCCTCATTATAATGAAGAAAGCCCTGGCAGCAGCCATGGTTGCAGTAATGGTGGCAGTATTGCTGTATCAATACAGGGGTATTATGATTAAAAGCAGTACTAACAGCAACTAAATGAAATAATGGCAATAAGATTAATAGCAGCTATAGTGATAATATTTTCATGATTTCATAAAAGAATTAATTTATGCCTGTTTCTCTCCCTCCCTCACTTGTTTCTGTGTAGGCTGAAGGTTTCCATGGCGAGTTGGAGGAGTTCCTCCAGTGGCTCAGGAGGACGGAGAGCCAGCTGTCTGCCGCCAAGCCAACAGGCGGTCTCCCTGAAACAGCCAGGGAGCAGCTACAGCAGCACGTGGTAAGAGAGAATCACATTACAGAGCACAATACACATAGATACACTTTAGAGTCTATGATGGCAGAATTTATTGATGCAAACCTTCTACACCATTTATGTCCCGTCTGCACAGATGCTCAAAGTATTATCTTACACGTGCTCTTCTATTTACACAGAGAGACACTTGGTGTATGGTGACTATGAAACTTTAATAGTTTCCATTGTTGTAAACCAGCCAGTGAGACACAACAACGCGCACCTTTTAGTCAGAGTCTCAATTCACATTTGTGTCTCCTCTGTGTGCAGGAGCTTCAGGCCCAGCTGACCCAGCGAGCAGACCAGTACAACCGCCTGCTGGATCAAGGCGAGTCCATGCTGCTGGCTCGTGGAGGAGAGGAAGCAGGACCCGGTACCACCCAGACCCAGCAGAACCTGGCCATGCTGCAGAACAAGTGGGCCAGCCTCAACACCAAGATGGACGACCGCAGGGTAAGACACATGGAGAATGTTTTATTACTCCTATTCTGTTCTGGACTTATAGCATCTTTGTCTATGAAGTCATCACTGTTACTGAGATACTTACTTAGAGTTACTGGTTTGTTGTTAACTTGAAACTCTGAACTTTCCAGGCAAAGTTGGATGAGGCCGTTTCCTTGGCAACAGGTTTCCAGACCTCTCTGCAGGACACCATCAACTGGCTGACCCAGGCTGAACAGACCCTGAACATGGCCCAACCCCCAAGCCTCATACTGGACACTGTCCTCTTCCAGATTGATGAGCACAAGGTACTGAACATACTCCACTTACTAGAAACATGGTTAACATGCCTGTTTTTAATCTGATATTTAGCAGGTTATTGTGTTATGTAAACATTTCACTTCTCGTCTGCGTCTGCCCAGGTATTTGTGAATGAGGTGAACACCCACAGAGAGCAGGTCCTGGCTCTGGAGAAGGCCGGCTCTCAGCTTCGCTTTGCCAGCCTGAAGCAGGACGTTGTCCTCATCAAAAACCTGCTGCTCAGCGTCCAGGCCCGCTGGGACAAGCTGGTCCAGAGGTCACTGGACCGCGGCCGACACCTCGATGAGGCCCGCAAACGCGCCAAACAGGTACTGAACTGATAGAAGGGCGACAGGCTTGCGATTAAATGCTGATGTTGTTGCATAAAGACCAAGAGCACATTGTGAATACGCTGACAACATGAAGACTAGTTGAGATTTCCACTAAATGTAATGTTTGTATGGGCATGTGGCACTGCTATTGGTTGATAGCAGTTGTATTTTGGAAATAGCAAAGTGCTTCTGCAATTAAACTCACTGTAAGTCATTCTTGGTGATAGTCTCAGCTAAATTTAATACATTTAAGAGACCTTTTTGCACCTTAAATGATCATAAATACAGATTGTGAACATCTCATTTCATGTTTTAGGAAAGAGCTGAATCGATATGGACTTCTTTCACCTAGAGAGTGTATGTGTTAACATATCAAACTGAAACTCTGTAACTCTCTTTCTTCAGTTCCACGAAGCCTGGAGGAAGCTGACAGACTGGCTAGAAGAAGCCGAGAAAAGACTGGACTCAGAGCTGGAGATCTCCAACGAGCCGGACAAGATCAAAGTCCAACTGACCAAACACAAGGTACGGTCATAATGCACACTTCTTCTATGCAAGTGTATAGAAAAGTCCATGAGATCAGGATTTCTAATTTTCTCTTTTGTTGTGTTCCCATCTACAAATCTCTTTCTTTCTCTCCCTTTTTCCACCCGTCCAGGAGTTTCAGAAAGCACTGGGGTCGAAGCAGCCGGTTTACGACACCACAGTGAGGTCTGGGAAGGCCATGAGGGACAAGGCTCAGCTGCCTGCAGACACCCAGAAACTAGATCACCTGGTGGGAGAGGTCCGCGACAAGTGGGACACCGTCTGTGGCAAGAGCGTAGAGAGGTAAAGAGGACAAAGGACACACAATGAAACTGGCTTTTCCAACTGTTCAGTACAGGAAACATGATAATTGACAGCTGTTTGTCTTCTCGCCTCCATCCAGACAACACAAGCTGGAGGAGGCTCTGCTGTTCTCAGGCCAGTTTGCTGAGGCTCTCCAGGCCCTGGTGGACTGGTTGTACCGGGTGGAGCCCCAGCTGGCTGAAGACCAGCCCGTCCATGGTGATCTGGATCTGGTGTCCAACCTCATGGACTCACATAAGGTGTGTACACTAAACAGAACTGTATGAAAACATAATAAGTACCTTTTCAAATCCCTTTTGAATCACAGGAGGTTCTGAGTCTGACACCACAAGTACCCGCCGTGTGCCGCCTTCATGTATTGTCTAATGTCTTAAACCTGCAGGCTTTCCAAAAAGAGCTGGGGAAGAGAACCAGCAGTGTTCAGGCTCTGAAGCGCTCAGCTCGGGAGCTGATGGATACCGGCCGCGATGACACGGCGTGGGTCAAAGTTCAGCTTCAGGAGCTCAGCAACCGCTGGGATACGGTGTGCGCCCTGTCAGTCACAAAGCAAACCCGCCTCCAGCAGGCCCTCAAACAGGTCAGAGAAGAAGCTGGACTGCTGACTTAAACTTTAACCCTTCTTTCCTTAAACATCCAACCTTGTCATCAAATAATGCACAAGGCATTATTAACGACCATTCACTGTCTTCTTTCCAACTGCCTTTTCTCTGTCAGGCGGAGGAGTTTCGCACAGCGGTACAGGTGCTTCTGGAGTGGCTCTCTGAAGCGGAGCAGACACTTCGTTTCCGTGGCGTCCTTCCCGAAGAGGCAGAGACCCTGCAGGCGCTGCTGCACACACATCGTGACTTCATGGGCACTGTGGAGGAGAAGAGGACGGATGTCAACAAGGCAGCTGGCATGGGAGAGGGCATCCTGACTGTTTGTCACCCTGATTCCATCACCACCATCAAACACTGGATCACCATCATCAGGGCTCGCTTCGAGGAGGTGAGGAAGGGAGGGTAGGGCTGAGGTAGAGAATCAAAGCTGCCAAAATTGGTTTAATAATAATTGCTTAAATAATTATTTAACATCCAAGGTTAAATATTGTTTTGAAGGTGGTCTTTTCAACATTTTAGTTCAGATTTTGGGATTTAGGAGGACCTGAATTTATTTATTTATTTATATTAACCTTTATTTAATGAAGGACATATGACAAATAACATGATGAAAACAAGATAGAAATTTCTCATATTAATCAATTAAACACCTTCACTCTGCAGGTGCTGACGTGGGCCAAACAGCACGAGCAGCGACTGGAGACAGCTCTGACCGAAGTGCTCAACAACGCCAACCTGCTGGAGGAGCTGTTGTCATGGCTACAGTGGGCTGAGACCACATTGGTCCAGAGAGACACTGAGCCACTTCCTCAGGACATCCCACAACTCAAAACACTCATCACAGAACACCAGGTGGGTTTCCCGTGTTGGTTTCACTGACTCATCAGATGTTTGCGGGAAAGCTAAACGCCCAAACATAGTTTTGGCTATTTTAATTCCAACCTGCCTGTGTGTGTACTGTCCATTAACAGTTGTGCTGTCTAACTTTGCTTACTCACTGCTGGTGTTTGCTGTGCTCAGATGTTTATGGAGGAGATGACGAGGAAACAGCCAGATGTTGACAAAGTGACGAAGACCTACAAAAGAAAACCAGCTGAGGCTCCCAGTAGCCTGGCTGAGAGGAGAGGAGCTCGTAAGTCACCTGTGTTTACCTTTTGATGCACAAATATTATCATCCCCGACTCTTTTTGATGATAGCATGAGCGCATGTGTTAGAAATGTACAGATTACTTATCAGAAGCGACAAAGAGGATTCGTTAACTCTTTGCTTTCTCTACAGGCAAACAGCAGCAACAACAGCAGCAGCAGCAGGCAGCCATGCAGGTCTCTGGAGGAAACCCACGACTCAACCAGCTCTGTGCCAGGTGGCAGCAAGTTTGGCTGCTGGCTCTTGACCGCCAGCGCAAACTCAACGATGGTCTGGACAGACTGGAGGAGGTATCTTTCTCATCAACTCAACATGATTAGTCCTACTTTTAGAAGTTAAATCCCAATATAGACAGTTTCCTGGTCAATGAACGCTGTGAACTTCTGTTGCTATACATTCTCTTCATTTTGACATGACTGTGACATGAATGGTATCACAGCACTGTATGCGTTATCCATTTTCAGCTCAAAGAGTTTGCCAACTTCGACTTTGATGTGTGGAGGAAAAAGTACATGCGCTGGATGAACCACAAGAAGTCTCGTGTCATGGACTTCTTCAGACGCATCGACAAGGACCAAGATGGAAAGATCACACGGCAGGAGTTTATCGACGGCATCCTGGCATCAAGTGGGTTACGGGTGATGACGTGTTTGGTTGTGCGGATGACTTGTTTCGACAGACATTAAATGATACATGGGTTCCTGTTGTCTGTCTGCGCAGAGTTTCCCACCAGTAAGCTGGAGATGACAGCAGTGGCAGACATCTTTGACAGAGACGGAGACGGTTACATCGACTACTACGAGTTTGTTGCTGCTCTGCACCCCAACAAGGACGCCTACAGACCCACCACTGATGCTGATAAGATAGAGGATGAGGTAAGAAAAAATTGAAAGAAAAATACATGGAAGTAAGTTACGCACACAAATAACCAAATATGAAGTTATGTAGATGCTTATGGTGCGATATCGAGGCAGTATTCATACACTGAGCTAACCGGCCACAGGAGAACCAGTCAGCCATTGGACAGGCCCAGTATTAGCACTCTGAATGAATTCATTGACATGTTGTTTGTTGTTGTGCAGGTGACTCGGCAGGTGGCCCAGTGTAAATGTGCCAAGAGGTTCCAAGTGGAGCAGATAGGAGAAAACAAATACCGGGTAAGTTCAGCTCAGTCTTTGGTTCAGTTTAACACAGACATCATCTATAGATTAAGTTTCAAACTGTAATGTGTACTAAAGATACTGTAGGAAATGTTAATGTTCATTGCAATTAATTGATTTCTAATTGTTAACAGACCTGGGTCAAAGGGGATTTGCAAGTAATTGCTGGCTATTTTTTTCTTCATGCTTAGATTAGCAGACACGTAATGACTGTCACGTACAACAGCTCAGTTTAGTGTAGTTTACCTGCATGTGCTGTTCTAAATATCAAATTTCACACTAAAGTCTAGAGCAGATTTGTTTTGTTGCCAGAAAGATATTATAAAACTATGATTTTGGACAGAAAAAAAACAACACGTGGAATTGCTAAGAGTTACTTTGCAAACACTGTTTGACCCAGTTTTTATTAAGTTTTTTCTTAACTGGCTGTGTCTTCACTTCTCCAGCAGGCACCAATTAACTTCTTAACATAACTTCACAGCACTTCTCTTGTGTGTCCATCTCACATCATGATCTCATGGTGTATTTATAAGCGTATTAACCGTCTGTATCATAACATATCATTACATGTCATTATCACATTGATATAACATGTAAATAACATCTCACAGCCCTCCAGGATTGTCAGCTGAGCCGTCTTTGTCATCACAAAACATTAATAAAACCATGTAAATGTGACTGCATAGACACACTCTGGGCTGCTGGGTATGAAAGAGGGACTAGCACCGCTGTCAGGTGGTTTTATTCAAACTTAGCTATGAAAGAAACCCGTAACCTGAATGAACGCGACTCTGAGGTAATTTGGAGTCTGAAATATTATCGTATTTGTTCATGTTTTCTTCACTGCTATTTTTTTTTTTTTTTTGAACACCAGAAAGAATAATAACAAGCACCATAGTTCATAATTATTAGTGGAAGTTAGAGAATAAAATGTATTTATTTTAACGAGAAAAACCTAATTTCTGACAGGGAGCCTTGTTACTAAATCTGTCGAATAATATACTATAACTACTTTTGTGTCCTTTGCCTGATTATGAAGAGACTAAATTTAAGAACACAGTGTGGTAGACATTTGTTGAAGCCTACAAAAATACAAATGATATGTTAAGACCTTGTTGGCCAAAAAAATCATCAAATGCAGCCCCAGGAGGGTTCAGGCCTTCATTTTGTAGGATTTTGTTTAAAACCTTCAGGAGCTACAGTGATTTTAATGGCTCCCAGCAGTCTGTGTGTATATATGCAGCATTTTACAGCGGTCATAAATCCACTTTTGACAGTTTTCACTTACTGGATCATCCATCACTACCACTGCTACAGTATGTGCGTCCACTCCATCATTATCCGCTGGGTGATGATATCCAGTGTCTGACTGCGGGACACTGGGGGTACTAATAGTACACCAATTTGTCTGTCTTGTCTTTGTGTTTTTGCTCATGTTTGTGTCTGGCTTCACTTTTCTTCTCTGTCTTCACCTCCATCTTACCGTCACCAGCTGGCACTGTGTTACAACACTGTCGTAACATCCACATTCACGCCCACTGCATCTTACACAACTAATTCTGAACTCAAATACTAGAAATACACAATATAATTTAATCATTTATTAGATCCAGCTTTTAGAAGACCTTGTACACAAATAAATGGTATCCATTCATACGTTACAAACCTCAGTTATCAGTATGTGTTGTTTCACTCTTGCTCTGTTTCTTTCTCCTTGTGTTCCTGTGCTCCGTGTCTACTGGATTTATTGTAGTTCTTCCTCGGAAACCAGGTAAAGTGACTGCCGCTGCTGTGATTGGATGTGTGAAATCTGCTTCCTGATGCCCCACCAATGGAGTGCTGTCCTTTCTGCTTTCACACAAAAAGTATTTTCTTTTTGTAGCTATAATTCCATATTAAATAATGATTGAAGAAAAAAAGAAACTGAAAAGAAGAAGCACTCCACTGTGGCTTTGCAACGTGTAAGCAGGTTTCACCCTCCAGTTATGTTCCTGCTGTGATTTGTTTGGTGTTGAGAGTGACAAATTGCACAATGTGAAGCAGGCGACAGTGACATGGCTGAAGTGGTAATTAGTGGTGAGGTGATATATAGTGTGCTTTGGACTGAGGCTGGGAAACAAATCAAGCTGCTTGGAGAGAGATCCAGAAAAATTCTTCTGTGCTGGTATCGCTTTGAAGTTCTGCTTTGCTGGGCGGTTTGAACAATTTCTAAAAACTAGAAAAAGACTGAATAACAAACATAAAGTGATTTCTTCTGTAAATGATAACGCTTGGATTTGGGTGGCTGGGTGAACTGGCTGAGATTCAGCGGATCGACTCTTTAGTTCTGTCAGTGCATGTTTTTTCTGTCGTTGCATGGAGTAGAGCAGATCGTCTGTTCAGGTTTGGTACCCGGGCTGCTCTGTGAGATGCT
This sequence comes from Oplegnathus fasciatus, assembly GCA_003416845.1. Classification (NCBI taxonomy): domain Eukaryota; kingdom Metazoa; phylum Chordata; class Actinopteri; order Centrarchiformes; family Oplegnathidae; genus Oplegnathus; species Oplegnathus fasciatus. Next base: position 150,990 of record NTHP01000497.1, on the reverse strand, counting down.
GTGAATCATTTATATATAATCAATATATCAACTATTATTTTACTCACTGACTTTGTCTCCTTTTTCTGACTCCCTCACTCTCTTCTCTCTCTCTCTTTGACTTTTCTATCTGCCCTCTCTTCTGTTCACTCGTCTCTTGCCCTCTTTTCTCCTCATTTCTCTTTGTCCCTTCCTTCCTTGTCTTTTTTTTT
>NTHP01000497.1:88820-121327 GCA_003416845.1 Oplegnathus fasciatus | reverse complement strand
AAAAAAAAAAAAAGTACAGTGAAAGCAAATTAGTGAAGTTTTTGCCTGCTAGTGAATATATGAAGAACCAAAAAGAACAGGGATTAATCATTTTGGCAGTTGATGAATGAATTTCTTTAACTCTCAGTCCTTGGGGCTACTTACAGTTTCTTCAAACAATGAACAACCAAACTGATAACAGCTGAAAGCATAAATGATCACAGAGCTGTGTGCATGTTAAAGGGGCTCGAGCACAAAAAAATGTCAGCGCTTGGTTTTCAAAAACAAATCCTGTCCTGGTTTAACTGAAGTGGGACAAAGATGATGTTATTGCCAAGATCACGTTGGGAAACGACGACATTAAAATGAGCAGGAGTAGAGGAAATTTGGGGGGGGGAAAAAGAACATACTATGAGACTTTGTGTGTGGTTTTAACGTGAGGTACTGTTGTGAGGTGGTACTGTGTGTGGACACCTGTGGAGCAGCAGCACAGAGGAGGCGTAGCTGTGGAGTCTGTCGCTCTTGTTGGACAAAAACCATGAATCTCCAAAAATAGTTTGAGGAACTGATACCCTTCATTTTCCCATCAACAACCATAAATTCTGAAATTACACAAAAGGGATTTTTGTCATTTTAAGAGGCTAATTGTCATGAAAACTCCTCATTTTATCTTCGATGGAAGGTAGATACCCTCTGTTCAAGTGAAAGGGAAAATAAAATGATTGGAGTTGCAAAGTTTTAATCCAACAGCATTGCCACGTCCACTATGGATGAGTCATGTGATCTATAGTAGGGATCTTAAATGTGCCATCTATTGCTCTGGACGACACAGTGCTTTACTAAGTACAACCAGCTGTTGTACTGGTTCAAAAATATTTGCTGTTTTTTTCTTTTGCTTTTTCAGACTCATTAGTCAGAAGATAATTTTATTCAGTGTTAGCAGGCAATCTTGCTGGCCCCTTCCCCATCTGGAATTGCAAGGTAGTTGTACATAATAAATATAAAAATGGGGTGCTGGTGTACTTCTGCCCCGTCATTATTGTTTTCTCTTAAACAAACACACACGTACGTACACAGCACATACACACATCCACCCCCTCCCCTCCATCCCAACCCGTTGTCCGTGAATACTGACGGGTCCCAGTGTTCGTCACCAACATCCTTCAGGCGCTGTGATTCAATGTTTAGTCCGTGGTCAATGTGTATCTGTAAGCGACAGTTTTTGTTGTTTTTTTAGTATTATTGTTATAGTGAGAAAATATTAACAGTGACCAAGTGAGTCAGCAAAAACCCACAGTAAGGTTTTCTTTCTTTTTTAAATGTTTACTTTGTACAAAAAGTAGAAAACTGACTGAGGTTTGGTGAAATTAAAAAGCTGTTTCTGATATTATTTTGGTTGCACCTTAAAAACAGCAGTCTAAAGAGGAAAAACTACAGCTTACAGAGAGCACTGCAGGCCTTACCCGGGTTCAGGTCCACTCCAGTCAGCAGTTCTTCATGCCTGAACGTCCGCCAGCTCAGGAGGCATGGGGGACTTGGGGTGTTTGCTCTCAAAGTGCTGCTTGAAAGTCTTGGGGTCAGGCATCTGTGTCTGGAAAAACAAACGAGAACAATGGTTTCAGTTTATTTTATCTTGTGGTCACAAATTAGACCTGTAATGGTTAGTTTATTAATCGATTAATTGATTGACAGAAAATTAATCTGCAACTATTTTGATAATTAATTAATCGTTTAAATCATCTTTCAAGCAAAAATGCCAAACAATGTGAGGATTTGCTGCTTTTCTTTGTCATACATGCCAGTAAACTGAATATCTTTGGGTTCTGGGCTGTTGGTCACATAAAACGAGGAATTTGACAATGCCATCTTGGGTACTGCAAAATTATAATTTCTCTATATTTTCTGACATTTTACAGACAAAGAAAATACTCAGTATGTTATAAAAATAACTGTTAATTACAGCCCTACAGCAAATGACACTCTACTTGACGTGTCAAATTGTTGGCTGGTGTTTTCTACTGTGACATTACTTTGGATTTCAAACTTCAGCCACGTTAAGATCAATAGGTAAGCGTTAACAAAAATATATATATTCAATATTCATTTTAGCAGACCTCAAACTGCTCAACAAAATTTCGTTCATGTCTCAAAATACATTTGATGTTTTCCAACTGTGGCACATGTGGCAGACGGTGATGTAGTATTTAATTAAAATGCAAAACAATCAAATGAAACACATACACCTGATGAGACAAATAGTTGTCACATCATATGAATACATTAAGTATCTGTGCATTTTTTTTTTAGAGAGGAAGTAAACTGGATCTCAAATAGATTTCCATGTAGAAAAACCTTCAAGCTACAACTGAACCTGACCAGTATTCAGCTGCAGGTAACATCTGGCAGCACACTGGTGTACCTACCCGGCAGACAGGGCAGGTGTGGACCAGTGCGGCCTTCGCTGCAGTCTTCTGGTCAGCGCCCTGACCTTTCTTCTTCTCTGCTGCCTTCTTGGCGTTCTTTTGCTGGGACTGAATCTTCTGCTGCCCACGAGCCATGGCCCTCAACTTTGACCTGCAGGAAACACAAACAGAGGCAGCAGATTAATCGCCTGTGCAACTTTTATGGCCCAAATCATAAATTGCAGCTTTTGTTTGCTCACACAATGAGAAATAAAAAGGTTATATCTAAATACACAGTGAAAAATCAAAGCAGCAGGTATGTTTAGGAAGCTGGTTTGACCTGACACATTAGTACAAAAATTAAAAAATTATGACAATAATTTGAATATAATTACTGGCACTTTCCTACAATGTTAAAGTGATACTACATCCCAAATCTCATTTGTGTCAAATAACCCTTGAAGACACAATCTATGGCCAAAATTATGTGGACACAGCTGTCCCCTGTATGTTTGGTCGGAGGCTGCTTTGCATGATTTAGGCCTGGCCCCTTGGTTCCTATTAAGGGAAATCATAATGTCATAAAGAGCATACAATCATATTTTAGACAAAAGTGTGATTCCAACTTCGTGGAAACTGTTTGGGGAAGACGCTCTCCTGTTTCAGCGTGGCGATGCCTCTGTGTACAAAGCCAGATCCATAAAGAAATGGTTTTCCCTTTGGCCTGCACAGAGACCTGACCTCAACCTCATCCAAAACCTCTGAGATGAACTGGAACATACACTGTGAGCCAGACTTCATCACCCAACATCAGCGTTGGACCTCACTAATGCTCTTGTGGCTGAATGCGAGTAAATCTCATCAGCCAGGCTGCAAAATCTGGTGGAAAGCCTTCACAGAGGAGTGGAGGCTGTTATAGCAACAGATTAATGCCCGTGGTTTGAGGATGTTCGACAATCACATAATGTCATGCTCAAATCCACATACTTTTAGCCATATAGTGTAGATTTTTTGTTCATTGGACACATACTGTTCATTAAACAATAGCAGCTTACAGGGCTCAGCAGGTTGTATCACACAGCCATTGAATTCAAGATTATATCTGGTCTAATCTCCTGACAGGTAGGCCGAGTCCCTTCATGCACACTCAGTTATCAGTTTAGTAAATACATTTAACTAAAACCAATGCAGTCTAATACAGCATCCCTGTAATAAATCTTCTCTTATCCAAGGTTATATATGCTGCATATATTATGTGCTGAAACTGTTTGAGAGAAGTGTTTATTCATCAGTATGGTTGTTTTTGGAGGCTGTAGTTTGTGGTGCCGTTTTATTTTCATTATCGATTTAATGTCTGGTCTATAAAATGTCAGGATATAATGAAAAATAAGGTTCAGTCTTTAAATCCCTTGTTTTGTCTGACCAACAGTCCAAAATCAAAATATATTCAGTTTAATTTCACAAAAGGTAAAGACAAGCAGCAAATCCGCACAATTAAAAAGCTAAAATTTGTGTTTGTGTGGCATTTTTGTTTGAAAAATGACCTACAAAAAATAAACAATAAATTATCAAAATAGAAGCCCATAAATTTATAATGATCTAATTGATTAACAGTTTCAGTTCTAGTACTGCTGAATCTAATTGCATTACACTGAGGTATTATAGATATTTTGTCCACCCCATTTATATCAGTGAGGATAGAATAAATATTATTAACACCTCTTACTTTAACACTGTACAATTCAACAGCATCACAAACTACATCCTCCGAAATGACCATAAAGTTGAATCAACACCTCTTTAAAACAGTTTCAACAAAAACATTATAGAGCATTATAATCTCCATGAAGGGGGATTGCTTACAGGACTATTAAACTGTAGTAGTCTGAGCAAAGTGTACCTAATACCTCGCTCAATTTATAGGTTATTCCATTATTACAAACATCTCTTAGCTGGTACATATTTAACAGTATGTTGTTTGTTTATTTGTGTACCAATGTAACCTTACATCAGTCTGTGGTGTAAGAGACCTGCCTGTTTCCTCTTTGAAATGTCAATTATGATTTAACAACATTACATGATATACTTCACTAAAATCGGGTGTTTTTATGTTTCTGCATGAGGTCATACGAGATCAAACTGAAGATCCAATGCAAAGTGAGCTAAAGAAAGAAGAACTAAGCTAACATTGTCTTTACACTGATGAACGTTAGCTTCATCACAAATATCATCAAAAATACAACTTGTTTATGAAGCTGATTATAAGGCGGACAGGGGTTATATTTTTAATAACTTAACTGTCGATGTCACAACAGCAGCGACTTTAACAAGCTAACTTACCGTTAGCTAGCTTATCTATGTTGACGATCATGTTAAAACACCGTTAACACTGGCGTTTATCTGTAACTCATATAACTGCTCCAACAACAGCTTATTTGTTGTTGGTTAACTGTAAGATATTAATTAGACGATTACGCTAATCTCTGCTAACAAATCTGACGTTGTTTCTAAGTAGAAGTTGCTTTAAACAACCAGTTTAGCTAACTGTTAGCATCGCCTAACGGGCCTTTCAACCGGCGCCGCCTTGCTAACGCCGTTAGCTAAGCTAGCTAGGGAAACTAAGATTACATGTGAGTCCGAGTTACTGCGCAGTGCAACGTTGTTGGAGAATAAAGAACACAGTTTCGACTACAAACCACTGTTAGACAATAGCACAGTGAGCTGTAAGTGTTTAACAGCTCTGTTAACTGTTCGTTTTCAGGCGGATTTACCTTCAGATTTGACTCTCTCTTCGCTCTTTTGTCGGTCTCTTTTTTTGAATGCCAGAGGAAACTTCAAAGAAGGTTTTCAACCGTCGCATCAAGTTAAAAACTGCCACAGAAATCAACAGCGCCCCCACACGGACTGGAGCAGAACTGCAGCTGTGGCACAGATTTTTCTGTGTATCCTCAGTGTTTGTTTCTGGGAATTTGGTTTCAGGAGAAGAAGTGGTGGAAGAAGTACTCGGATATTTTACTTAAGGAGTAAGCAGTGTGGCAATACCACAGTGCGGTAATACTCAAAATCTCACTTAAGTACATAAGTATTAGCATAAAAAATGTAATGTTGCAGCTGGTAAAGGTGGAACTAATTATAATTACTTTAAATACTACTGTGTAGCTTAACCTATAGTAATATATCATACTTTATTAGTTGATTTATAAATATAAAGTAGCACAGAATTGAAATACCCAAATAAAGTACAAGTACTTCTTAGTTACATTCCACCACTGGGTTTCAGAAACTTTGGGAGAGTTAACATTTTTCAGACTCAGTTTATTTAATTTCCTTTAACAATGTTTTTATTATGCTTTTCAGCACAAACACAGACAGATCCAACAGTGGCCACAAGCACTAAACATCTGATTTAGATCCATGATACATGATGTGCATAGCACCTAATATACTCCAAGAGATGATTGCACACTCACATAAATATATCGAGGAAGTATAAATGGGAAAAAATAGTGTGGAATCTGTGTAAAAATGTATATACATAGATGCTCACTACAGTCCACACTGATACAACAAATAAACATCTGGAGAGAAAGAAGGGGAAATAAATGATCATTTAAAAAAATCTAATATATTTATTTTTTATTGCTATATATATATATATATATATATATATATATTATATATATTCAATATAGTATTTCCATGTCTTTTACAGTATATTGAAGGAAGGATGTCCAATATATGTAAATGTGCCACTATAGACAGGCAACAAATAAATAAAGGATTCAGCTACTTTTGTACAGTGATGTAACACAAAAATCTGGGCCTCAGTGGGCCCCCTTCACCTTTTAATACANCCATTACGCCTGTACAAATAACTGAATCAACAAGTAAACACATACATCTGCCGTAGTTATTAGGATAATCAGTCATGTGTTCGTAATGCGTTCAAGACAGTGCACAATCTGAAATCTCAGCATATTTCAGCCCTCTTTTCTTAACATACTTATTATGTTATTTGGTGTGAATGCTTGACAAACAGTGTTTTCCCGCTTATTATGCTCCACATGCTTCAACGTAGAAACTTCACTCAAACACCAAAAGGTTCAACACAATTAGGACATTATTGCAATGACTTTTAGTGTTCATACCTTTAATGCTTTCCAAAATATTCATTGTTTACCTGGAATTTTCCCCCCATTTAAATGAATGGACGAAACGTTCAGAGTGGGTGACATCACACTCACAGTGGGGTTAAGCTGTTGAACTCTTATTAAAAATGTCTCTTCAACTTCCTCTTACTTGTAACAGTTTTCACTCCTCATACATTATTTTTCATTAAAACGTAGAAAAATTTGTGCTCTTTCAAACAATGTAACCAGCTAAGCAAACTGACTTACACATTTTGCGCTATGAGCCTCAAAGTGACAGAAGTGCCGTCCATCCGCCCCATTGATTCCCATGTTAATTTCAGGAGCAAAACAGAAAAAGAGACTTTTTTTTAGTTTGACCCCACGAACACATATTTTACAGTGACACGTTCAGCGGAGTCCACTCTCTCTCACGCTGTAAAAATCTAGTCAATAAGAATTACACACTTTGAGTAATAAGCTAGAGTTTGAGTGGTCGAGTCTCAGCTTAATCTCTATCAATACCAAACCATTAATTGTATTATATATCGCATAGTAGGAAAATATAACTGGGATCAGGATGTAAACAATTAGAAAGTAAGGTATTGTTGCAAGAAAACAAAAGCACAGTTATCAGTGTCAGTGGGTTGAACAGCTGTTCAGATACACTTTTAACACACTGCCAGTAAAACACAAAGATAAACTTATATGGACGTCAGCACTGATGAAAAAAGTATAAAATCCTTTTCTAAGTAAAAGTAGCAATACGACAACGAAAAGTCCTCTATATAACATTTATAAAAGTATTAGAAGAAAAAGCTGTTATTTTGAAGAGTTTATTTGATCAGTGTCTGTATCTTTTTGTGTTGTTTAAACCACAAATATCTGGGCTTTTTATTGTCACTTTTTTGCCTTTTATTGCATCTGGTTTTTTATGTGTATTTTTTTATCTTTTGTGAAGCACATTGTATTACATATTTTGTATGAGATGTGCTAAATAAATTGTTTTATTATTATTTATCTTTATAGTAAAGCTTCATATTTAATGAGCTCGTCTCTTGCTTTGAACTGCAAAATCTTACAAAGTAATCGTAAGACTGAAAAAGAGGAAGATGTTTTGTGCTCATCCTGCAAGATGGTTGCTTGTAGTCGGTAAAAAATAAACATTTATAAATAAAATATAAAAGTGTTTGTGGTAGCAACTGCACACTCAGTCCATAAATTCCTCCGTCAGATACTTTGATGGGCTGAGTGTGTGCTCACTATCCCAAACAATTTTTCTCATTAAAAGACTGACTTTGGTTGACTTTCAGTCCCTCTTTAGACATGGGATTTTGCATGGGGGGTCACCTGCTCTATGTGAATACTGTGGAGCATCATGTGGGCTGTGAGGCTCCAAACAGCCCAGTTGGAAGATGTCAAACTGCTACAAACCATCTACCTGGATCAGAATTTCCTTTAAAATTCAAATAGGTTTGCTCTCAGGGTTTATTTCCAGTTTCCATCTTTGTGTCATCACTTTATACTGATGTAAGATGTAAGACACCTGATGATAATGGTCAAAAACCAAACTCTTGGGACTTCAGAGAAAACACTTTTATTTTCTAAATAATGATTACAGCATGTTAGAAACCTATACTTGGTTTTGAGAGGGTTTCATTTTAAAAAAGGGTACTCATCATCTCATGCAGTCTGTAAAAGACTGAACACATTTTAATTATGGAATAGATTATGATGTTTTTCCTGAACAGGGTTAATACAGTGAAAACGGTCCAGGTGGTCTTGTTGCACAGAAGAAGGGAAGCATCTCTTCACAATACCTATTATTCAGGATCTGGTACTCTAAGAAAACAAGAGAGGAAAGTCACTATTCCAATTTTTATTTTAGCAACAAGTTTACTTCACGCGATTGATCCTTACTTAATATTTCCTGCCTGGAGTTAATTGATTTAATAACTGTACCTGGATGATTTACTGCAAGGCATTTTTTCCATCTATTCCAGATGCTTGGCTCGAGTTTGGCCCAGTTCTCAGCGTCAAACACTGTACCGTCACTCCATAACCAGTCCCTGCTCTGTAAAAACAAACAAAATACAAACTGAATGTATACATTTTGTACATGTCTGAACTGAACTTTAAGAGATAAGATCTGAATTTACAAAAGAGCGTGACATTCCTGGGATACCAATCGTACAAATGCGTTCACTGTTTACAGAACATTCTGCTACAAGAATCTGTTCTGTAATACAAACACGGGGATCAATGTCTGTAACGTGATGTTTGCACATTACCCTAACAGCATCATTGCCACCAATCCAGGCTGGGCCATAATATCCGTTGTAAATCATTATTAAGTTCCAGATGAAATCATACTCCCATTGGTCGTGGATGGATGCGAGGTTGGCACCGTAGGGCCAACAGTGTTTCTGTAAAAGCAGAGATAAACAGCTCTTACTGCAGATAGACAGAGTTCGGTATTTCTTAAAATCTGAGAATAATGCACGTATTTCTTTTGATTGGTTTTATTTCAATTGCATTTATTTTTGCTCGTGGGTTTTGTTTTGGTTGTATATTTATTTTTGTCTTGACTTATTTTCACTCCCACATATCTATGACACAAGGGGTCCATTGCAATATGACATATAGCTTGCTGACATTAGGATTATTGTAACATTTCCTTTCACATTAACAGATGGACTTTGAATGTGGCAGGGGTCAGGGGTCAACCTGCATCACACTGGAGCTGAATGATGTCTCACAGTTATAGGTCTTTTGTAAATTACTTAGATACATTATAAAAAGAAGATTTTGACTTCAATTTAAATTTTGAAAAAAACTTTTTACCTCACAAAATCAAGAAACAAAGCTTTGGAGTTGTGCTTTTGAGCCAGATGTGGGGCTAAAGTTACTTTAAGTATCATTTATGCAACAATAATAGTAATAGCATTGTGAATTTAACACCTTTATGTGAGACGGTGTAATGTAAGGCTACCTCAGCATCTATCCAGGTCATTGGGCTGTTGAAGAAGATGAAACACCGCGACCCATATCTCTGCCAGTTGGACGGACAACCGCTCTCTCCACTGTAATAGTATGGCGGCTCGGTGATCCCTGCCTCCTGCCATTTAGTCATCCTTCCTGCTTTTCGTCGCAGCAGTTCCCCCAGCTTCTCAACTGGCAGGAAAATTCGTTCATTAACTTCATTCTACATTGATGGAAAAAGAATTTTGCAGTGCTAAAATGCTTTTGAAAAAAGTAACAGATCTGATCAGATAGATACAGTTTTACAAGAACTGACACAATGCTGTTTTGATTCACTGGATGAGAGACTTTAAGTGTTGTAGTATGTCGATGGATTTTCAGATTTTTTACATGATTTTGAGGGCTGAGAGTTGAGGTAAGGTCATTTGTGCCACTTCAGCTGCATTACAGTTTGTTATTATTTCAAATTGGAAAACTAAGTCCAAACAATCAAAGAGAAGACAAAAAGTTTGAGGCTTTTGTTTGCTAAGATATTCTCTCTTACCCCCAGTCTTGTTTTGCTGAACGGACACAGGCTCCTCCATTGGCTCTGCAGAGGAATAAGAACAGCTTTCTAATATACAACTATATTACTAATAAACTACTTTTTTATCTATTCTTGTTTTTATTGTACTGTCACAGTTGTGCATGTTCAGCAGAACAGAAGTCACATTTTCATCCTTTGTCTCGCAGGTGGACATATTTGTCTGCACGGTGATTTGTGTTACGATAATCTATATATAACTATGAAAATTTTGCACAGTTTCTGGCTGCAAGTAAAACAAAGAAAAAATGCACAGTAGTTGACACAGTTATATATCTATACACTGGTATTTTTAGTGTAAACAAAAGCTGCAAAACACACAAAATGGTTAAAACAAACTAAAAGAAAATAGTTATTTTGTCACTGAACAGGCTGTAAATGGACTCTAGTGTAACTCAGTTTGCACAGACACGAACATCAACTCGTCAGTACACACATTGTGCCCCATAAATGCTGCAGGATGGCATTGTTTATTGAGCAGCATCTCCAACATGCTTTCTAAGTACCAAAATACTGTATCTACATGTTTTGTCCAGTCAGTGTAATGTGTAATTACAGCTGGAGTTGGAGCCTGAATTTAAACTGTTACTTTGGTATTCAATAAAAACAGTGAGGAGATGCATCATCAGGTCTTTACTGTCTTGTCTCACCTGGCTTCATCTCCTTTACTGGATCTGCTGTGGAAGAAGATTCACACCGCAGTTAACCATCTTCAGAAACTACTTTTATGGCATTTAGTGAGTTGGTAAAAAGATGCACCACCTTCCAAAAGTTGAATTAAAACACCTGTGAGGTACTTAGTTTTGTCCAGTCAATATAATTTTATAAATTTTGCAAATTTCACGAATCACAGTGTTCAGGATAGAGTTTAGATAGATAGAGTTTTAAAACGTTTATCACAGTATTTCCATTATGTCAATCAATATATATTTTTGCGAACTTAAAACACATTTTTTCCCCCCAAGTTGCATCATCACTTCATGTTCAGCGTCTTGGTGAGTCTCACCTGATGCAACGCTCAAAGCGAAGGCGGCACAGAGAAGAAAGATGACCCTCATTGTTTATAGTGAGTCACTGCTGCAGAAATCTAATTATCAGAAAATCACAGAAAAACACATTCATGAGAGAACAGATTTGTCGAAGCGGGAGATTCGACATGCAGACATCCATACACTGCGATGGAAAGCTCCCAGATGAAGATGCAAATAACCATCAAGTCTCACCTGCTTCGGTCGAGTCGAATCTCTCAGCTGAGAGTCTGCAGGTTCTGCAAATTAGGAACACTTATATACAAAAAGCAACACGGAAATACTCTTTAAATTTACAGTATTTTGTAGGTAACTGATTTACTCGTGGAGGTGAATCACTAACTCTGTTTTGCAGAGTCAGAGACAGATTTTGGCAAGCACACAGGTTGCTTGCTTTTGTGTTTCACAGACACAACATCAGCACTGGTTTACCTTTCACAGAAGTGCACAACCACGGTTGGGAATTAACACCGGCTCCTGATGAAATGGCCTCTGGTAAAGCTCTCCAACCTGTTGGCCACTGTAACTGTAACAGTGTTCCCTGTGCATATAACTACACATTGCTTATAGAGAGCCGAAATATTCTGCCCCCAGGATTAAATAAGATGCTTACCTAGGAGTATTTTATTCTGGGCCTTGTGGTGAAAAGGCAGAATCTCTTCCTTTACCTGCTGTCTCACACTCACCAGTCTCACAGACACAGTAAAACAAGAAAAGAAGCGACAATCATACATAATACATGATATCAAATGGCTGTATTTATATAGAAAAGCTCTTTACACACCCCGCTGGCAGCAAGCTACCATGTTCAGTGNNAAGGTTTAAAATCCCTAAAATTGTTTAGGACTTAAAAATCCTGTCAGTTTCATTAGGATCGGGCCAAACAGAGCCAGGAGAGCAGCAACCTCTGTAGAGTCAGAACAACTTTCATCTGCCAACTTAAATCTGACTATCAAGGAAGTAGGACACTGATATTCCTGAAGGCACATACACATGAACTTAATTGGTCAGCCTTTAATCAAGGAGACGTGAGCATGTCATTATGTACGGCTGCAGAGGTCAAGATTAACAGTGATTTATTAAGTCAAACTCTGCCAGAATAAATCACACATTGGGACACAGAGGGTCTGGCAGGCCTGTATGAAACTGAACTGGTCAAGGCAGATGGCCGCCCACCTAGAGCCCGGTTCTGCTCGAGGTTTCTGCCTCTTAAAAGGAAGTTTTTCCTTGCCACTGTCGCCAAGTGCTTGCTCATGGTGGGAATTATTGGGTCTCTGTAAATAACATTATTAAGAGTANNGTCGAAAGAGAGCCAGTGCACACAAGGTAAACACAGTTTCATCACTTTATTACAGTAAATGAGTCCATATCATACACACACAGAACAGAGACAGACAGGTTTGTGTTTCTTTCTCTCTCTTTCTCCGTCTATCCCTCCATCGCTCCAACACATCAGTCCACCAGGGCAGAAGGATGCCAACGTTAAACAGCATTGGAGTAAAAAAAATTAAATAAAAGTGACATATCAACTTATAGAGATGCAGCGATCTTCCTCCGTTAAATAAGGGAGGTAATATTAACACACAACTGAGCTTTCAGAGAATTTAAAAACACAAACAAAATTACAATTTTCTGAGATTTAGTTTACTTGAAACTGTCGGTCGTGTGCAGCAACATGTTACCCCGCCACACACACAGACACACACACACACACACACACAGCTGATAGGTGGCTCTGTCTGCAGTCACAACACAAATGTCTGTTTCTGACATCTTGTGATCATTAGCAGCAAATCTGAATGCCGTACAGCACATAATACAAAATGCCCATGTTGAGTACTAGCTGGACATCATAGTGATTTCTAGTCCAACTAGACACTTTTGTCAGACATCACACTTTCTGTGAAAATGCCAGTGACCTGTAGCTAAGTCATTTTTTCTCAATACTGCACAGTAATAATATATTGCAATCCGTCACAACACACAAACGAAGTTCTGTTCCAAAACGAGAACAATCAACTATGTGGAGGAAAAAGACACAAAAAAACCCCTGCAGTACCAGTCTCACCTGCGCCACCTACGGGCAAGAAAAATAACAACACCTGAAAGGGAACTGCAACGATTTTACACATCAAAGTCCGTTTACGGGTTTTGGGGAGAACGACTGCATGTGTGAAATAATAAAGTTGTATAAAGCCTTTTGTGGCTGCGGGAAATCTGATAAAAATGCCTCAACATTGGCTGGAGGCCTTTTCTTTTCATAGCTGCTGTTTTGGGGTGTGTTTTTAAGCTTTAAATATATTATTTTTAATCTAAAAATGTAAGACTTTTGTCAACTGGAACATATTTTCAGCATCTGATAGTGTGATTGTGTGTCCTCTGTCTTGGTTACTGTGGGGAGATGGACAAAGGTATTTTAATTGTACAATAAAAAGGGCAAGAGGTTACCAAGGCCAAAAGAAAACAATAAAAGAAAACTGGAAATGTATCTTGAATATGTTTCACTATAATTGGCACAGGTGGGCATGTGCAGAACCTGTCTAATAACAACTGGACAGCTCCCTCTTGTGGAGAATCTGCAGCCTGTTAAATGTGATTTTTAGTCAGTTACTTCCATTAGAAAAAAAGTAAAACAAACATCAGTGTTTGAAACATTATGCATTTATTTTACTGTATCGATCGACAATGGAGGGGCAGGTTGGAGAGAGCACCGTCATGCATCTGGCCAGATTCAAGATGCTGCTGTCACATGGCTCAAATAAGCAAACATGACGTGCCTCAGTCCTTTAGATTTTAAAGAGGTCAAATCACTTTTAGGCGATTACATTGTCCACCCAAAGTGGACAGAAAGAGGGCATTTTGGAACAGAACCCTTGAAATATTCTTTCAACAGTCAGCTGGTCCCACAGAGGACCAGACAGGGAGGACAGCTGAGTAACAATGTTGTTAACAGCTACTTTACAAATTGTCACTGGACTACGAGGAAGAGAAAGAGAGAGAAAGATCATCAACAAACATGAGGAGTAGGCTGATTTTTTTTTCTTTGCAGTATTTACATTTTGAATTGTGAAAAAAGAAACTTATTTACAAAAAAAAATTGCACAAACTAAGACTGTTTCATCGACAGGATGAGGGAAATAAGATATAAACAACTCTGTAATAAAAAGTAAAAAGAGGAAAATAAAAATCAGTGATATTTACACGTGCGATAAGAGAAGGAGACAGGAGAGTGAGGGGGAAAAAATGGCTTCTGAGATTAGAGAAGAGAAAAATCAGCCATGTTTGATTCCTCTCGCTGGGTCTTTTTCACACCTTTTCATTGCCACAGAAAGTCTGACAGCTCTGAGCGCGACGCGCCCCTGCAGAGTCAATCAAACATGCTGGTTGGACTCTTTACAGCAAAGGAAGCAGAATGTGGCCGGCAGTAACCCACAGGACTGGGGAGCTTAACAGAAGCAGCTGGGAGGAAAACCTTGGTGGGAAAGAGAATGAAAAATGCTCTCCACTCTCCTCATATAAAATTAATGTGAACTGAGTGTGGTGGGATTCAAAAAGCATCAGTGCCCATCAGAGCTCTTCACTTATATTAAAAAAAAAAAAAGATTGAAAACAAACATGGCTGCAGGTAAAAACAGAAGGTGGAGGCATGGTACAATAGTATCAAATATACTATACTACAAACTTTCAAGTGGTCTGTACTGCTCACTAAAAATCTGTATTGTTGACGGCGCTAATCCCTAAAACACTGGCTGTTCAGACTGCAGGTTGGAATATGATCAGACACACACACACACACACGTTTGTACTTACTATACTTGAGAGGATGTTGGCTGTGATAATACATTCTCTGACCTTAATTTAATCCTAACTTTAAAACCAAGTCTCTGTTTTCTCACTCTTATGGGGTAAAATTCAAATTGGTCCTCAAAAAGATAGAAGTACAAGAGCACACACTAGAAACTCCCCTGCTTGAAGTTCACGTTCAACTACTATTCACATTAAGCCTTCCATTCATCCTCTTTATGCTTTGCCTATGTGTACATGTCAGCACTGATGAACCGAAGCAAATATCCACTTTTGTTTCTACGAAGTTTCTTCTTGTGAAAACGTTTCTTTGATGGAAGTACAGTTTGCTAAAGAAGCTGCAACACTTTTCAAAGCCCTCTTCGGCTATAACTGACATCCAACGCTCATCCAAAAACAAATAAATAAATAAATTTACATGAAGTATCCCCCATCAAGTTTAATAAAACATTAAATCCGCGGCTCAGCTTCCTTTAGTTTCTCTGCTATGTTTAATCAACATTCGCTCGGCTCTTGTTTTCCCACACAGTTCAAAAGCATTTTTTCTACACTATCTTTGAGCTAAAGTGACTTTTTGATTTTTGATTAGAGCGTTTGTGTTTCATCTGCCAATATCTTTTCAGGGGATCTTACAGGATTTTAGATAGACACCTTTATAATATTGTGAAATTAAAAAGAGGTTTTAAGACTAAAATAAGAATTAACTATATTTACCCTGTTTAAATATTTTTCAAAGCTTTAAAATGAATAATTTGTCTTAAAACATTATCAGGCTTTTTAAAAGCACACCTGGTTACCCTAATTCAAAAGTGACATCCTACCACATCATGATTGCAGGTCTTAAATAGCTCAATGAAAGTTTTTGTTCCATTTTGAAAGCTCGAAATGAAAAAGAGATTAATTTTTTGTTAAATTAAAAAAATTCTGAACACGTTTCCTCCACAGTAATATGCTACTGCGATATTACTTAAACCAGTGAAGGCTGTCAAGTTTTTTTTAAAATATGGTTAAAAGGGGCGTAAATTTGGTTATTTTCTTCAGCAACTAAATTCTGGACGCAATTTCTTTACGAAGCACTGATTGACTGATTGACCTGTAGTTTATTAGACAAGCTTCAACATACAGCCTCTAACTGTGTGGTGTCAAGAACACTGCTGGTTTTCATCTAATCATCGAGTGAACACAACTAACTAGTTGGACAGAGAACAAGCAGCTGTGCAGCCTCCAGTAACGTACTGCTAGTTGCACTACGATGGTTCTAATTTGTTTTAAAAGGCTAATTTTCTAGATTTATCTGCTTTTGCCGAGCATCACATTCACACTTTCTTCACAACTGACATTTACACATCTACACGAATTTTTGAGGTGATGAACAAGAACAGGAGTCAAGGAATATTCCTCTGGATGTTTCTCTTTCCAACAAATTAACACCTCTGGCCTCCAGGATGTGGAAACACGTTTTTAAAAAAATCACTAATAAAAGCAGAAAAGGAGCCTAAATCCATGATTGATTACCCATATTTATATGGAAGTGTGGACAAGTAGGGGAACTGTTTTTTAGAGGAATATTTCACTACCAGACAAAACGCTCTAGAACAGGAAAAAAAAACAGACGGATATGAGGCGCGGTGGTGATTTTCAGTCCAGTCTGTAGAAGTGCAGCCACTGAACATGATTCATGTGAGGGGTAATCCTCCAACCAAACACTGATAACTGCTACTTGGTACTGGTGAGTTTTTCTACTCTACCCGCCACTTCAGCAGGTAAATTAAAAAGACTTGGAGGTTTCATTTAAACCTAAACATCAGGCTGGTCTGGTAAAATAATGTGGCTGGAGGATTTAGGAATTTATCAGTCCCTACATCCGCTCTCCCGCCCTGAGTGGAATAAAAATTTCCTTTACCCTGATGACCTATTTGGGGCCAGTTCTGGTCTTGGTCAGGCAGTGTACAGTTCACCCCTTACTGCAAAACCACAGAAGAATATAAAAAAATAATCTGAAGTGGAAAAAAATCAAAACTCTAGAGACAAAATGTTGTCACATGATGTTTTCAATTAGTCGAATAAATAAACACAAATATAAAGAAGAAAAAGGAAAAAATGCTGATTAAAAAAAGGTTATATTACAGAGGACCAGCCCCCACTATTGAACCTTCACATACCACCCGAGCAGCAGCGAAACTCTGTGTGTGTGTAACAATCTCCTGCTGTAGTTTCAGCGCTGGCAGCTACAGAACTAACGTTTGTTTGTTCAATGCATTTACTGTACAAAAACAGATCATCTAAGAGGAGAGCAAGCAGCATGGAGGAAAGCAGTAGAGTGTGTGTGTGTGTGTGTGTGTGTGTGTGTCTGAGGTAAGGGTGAGGCTGGCAGGCAGGCAGGCAGGTGAGAAGCTGCTTCAGATGCTATTAAGAGATCCTGGTACTGAACTGTGTTGAGATGAATCTGAACCGGTACCATCTGAGGGGACAGAAGAGGAAACGAAGGACAGTGAGTGGACAACAAAAGGACCTGACAGTATAGTATTATACTTTCTACTGTATAAACCTTAGTATTGTTTTCTGTTTGAAAAAATGGGAGTCGTTATATATTTAAAGACAGTTCTGTGTTCACAATATCAGAGAGGATGGATCAATCATACTTGAACACGATACACAAATGTGGAATTTATTCTTTAATGGAAGTATTCAAGGTTTCAGGCTTCAGATGTGAGTTATCTTATCGGTTTTTTATATATTCGAGCCAATACGGTTCATATTCAGTACGCATTTTTATTTGACACTGTGTGAATTCTGAAACCTGTCATTTCTAGGATAAGAGACCAGTATTTCACATCAAATACTGCCATCTTGTGTCAAAAAACAGCCATTACTCCGGTTTCAGCAAAGACAAAGTCAGCTAACCAGACTGGACACATGAAACATTTTATTTTTACAGATCAGCTAAATATTTTTTGTAAAGTATTTGGTCTTAAAATAATGTTATTTGCTGTGTAATTAGAGGAAGGATGTAGGAGTCCACTTATAATAGCAAACTCAATGCTATTATGCCACGTGGTATTCGTAGAACACTGTTTCATGTGGGGAAAAAAAGCATTTAAAATTATTTTTCATTGCGTATTTTCCAACCCAAAATAATGCAGCAGGACTGTCAGAACCAAAATCCAAAAATTTGCCCTTTTGACACAGCGTATCACCAGACCGGCATTTCTTTCACTCACTAGCTAATTAAACGTGAGCACATAATAACAAAATGTAAAACAAATTGTGTTAAAAAAATGTAATTCTAGACTGTTTTTCTGTAATGGTATTCATTTTACACCAAACATCAACACATTTTTTCAGCCACCAAAAAAGCACGATATTAACATTTACGATAAAATTATAATAACATTAACATAAGAGTTTCCCACCGTGGGCGGAAGCAGCTGTATGGGAGCGAGCGTGAGGAGGAATGAGGGTTGAGTTCAGCTGGGGCTGGATTGACAGCTCTGCAGAGAATAAAAGAAGAGTTTTTATTCAACGATGAGTCACACATCAAGAGGACAGAGTCACACAACAATAGGATAGTGTACGCTGCATTAATTGCACCTCCTCTGAGGTCGCAGCGTTGGCCCAAAACAAACCAAGACCTGATTGTAATTAGCCAAACAGATGGTGATGAACCCATCGAGCACAACTTCAACACGACTGAAGAATCTGTCAACCCAAAACAGATGCAAATCTGACTCCTCCATAAGATAAGTACGCTTGAATGTGTACGCACCTGTGGGGCTGAAGTTGAAGAGCATTGGCAGTTCTCGGCCGCTGGGCAGTCGCGTGTTCGGCTGGCGCAGCTCGTCGAAGAAGGCATGAGAACAGGCCTCTAGTGGGGAGAACCGTGAGGCCGGCGTGTACTCCAGCAGCCGGGAGCAAAGAGCAATGGCTTCTGGAGGGGTGCGAGGTTTAAACACCTGAGGAACAACAGGAGTTTTATCTCAAGTCCAAATATCTGACAAAAATGACACACTAGAAAATTGCTAGCATCAATGTAAAGCCCTCTGCAGGTAATGTCAAGCCAAAAACACCTCGTATCATTGATACGAAGCACCCAAAAATGTATTATCTATTTATTATCTACTGGAGGTTAGCATGACACTGATGTTTCATTTACATTAAGTATTATATTTTAGCAAACGTGTGGTAAATGTAGCCCTTATAGGAGGTGTCCTGCATCTAAAAAAGCAATTGGGTGCAGTTTTTGGAGTACAAAGTTATTGTAGTATATGTTGAAGGACCACTTCTGCTGGTTTTACGCCATTTCTGTACTCTTAGGTGTCAGGGTTAATCGACTTTCAGAAGGAGGAAACTGAAGCACTTAAACTCACACATTTAAATCGACTGTGTGGGCAACAACACGTCCACAGGTACTCTCTTCTTTTGTTCTAAAAAACTGGTGTAATGTCAATTTTCGGAACAAATGCCTTTATATTTGGATATCTATATAGAAATTCAAAACATTTGCAGAATTCCTCCACGCCAAATATGTGTCATACCTTATGTACAATGTCCTAAAACCCAAAAGTAAAATAATAGTAATAAACATTGCTTTTTTAAACAACTTTCATACATGTAACTCAACATTTTTTCCCCACACATTTACAGATTTTCTTTCTCAATTCCAGGACTTTGACACATGAAATCTATTATTCAGTCTGCCTTTCCAGACAGTACAGACCTGGCGAATACTGACCGCCCTGCTGGTGTTTCTCCTCAGGTATTCACTTACCTTGGTCCATGGATGGGCTTTGATCTGAGGGAACTTGAATTCTGTGTAGTTTGGGTTCATCTCTCGGATTTGTTCCCTAGTTGGGGTTCCCAGAACCTGAAAATACACATAAGAGGAGTATGAGCAGTATTCTGCAGACACAGGCTATATAGGTGTGTGACTGACTGTGATTATAATAGCAGTCTTTGATGCAGCACAAACCATGTTAATATCTTGACACACAGACCTCTACAACTGAAAACAGGAATTACAAGTGGCCCCACGATCAGTTCAGCAGCACACAGATACCTGATAATAAACACACTCACCTTGATAATCTCTACTAGTTGGTCCACCCCACTGTCACCGGGGAATATGGGTTGTCCGAGCAGCAGCTCAGCCAGGACGCAGCCTGCTGACCAGATGTCAATGTTTGCAGTGTAGTCTGTGGCACCAAAAATGAGCTCGGGGGCGCGATAATACCGTGAGCAGATATACGACACGTTGGGTTCACCGCGGATCAGCTGCTTGGCGCTGGGGAAACACAAGAAATCAAATTTAACGATAACAAAGATTGCAGCGAAGAATGGCGGGGGTCCAAGGGTGGGTTAGGGGTTGAAAAGTGTGAGCTATTGTGGAGGAAATGGTTATCAAGAGTTGTGGGGTTTGTTGTTATTTTTCCCATAACACCACAGGACTGTTTGAAATGGTTAATTCATGCCTAAACTTTCACACATTATCTGCAGTGTCATATAAGCTGAATGCCCCATTGGAGAATAGATAAATATCAGCTTAATTCTGTTCTTTCTGAAACAACATGCTACATCTCTTGATTTTGCTGTTGTCAAATCCTTGATCTCCGTGTGGGAGAAATCCATCTGTTCACGCAGCTCACCTGCCAAAGTCACACAGCTTGAGGATGGCAGTTTCTGGGTCGACAAGCAGGTTTTGGGGCTTGATGTCTCTGTGACACACGCCCTGGGAATGGATATAAGCCAGACTGCGAAACAACTGGTACATGTACACCTGAGGAGGTCACAACAAAAGAACAACACGAGATAAGCTCTTCACACTGTTAAAATGTCAACAAACAAAAAGATTACATGGTGATGAAACAACGATGTGGTGCTTTGTCTTAGTGTGTTAGAGTGAAGATGCCCTCTTGTGAGATGTTTAGGAACAACCCATTCCAACGACTTGCTTAGACAACATGGAAATGTCTTTGTAGGAAAAAGCAAGAAGAAAGAAGAAGGAAATTACCTTCACATATATGATAGGAATGATGCTCTTGGCCTTGTTAAAATGCCTGGCAACCCTGTAGACGGTCTCAGGGACAAAATCCAGCACCAGGTTGAGATACACTTCATCTTTCTGTACAGCACAGGACACAGAGAGAGATTACTGTCTTTAAAATATGTATGATTTAATATAAGTTTGCAAGTCCTGCCCAGTAATAATTCACTGAATTATCCCACAAGCATACATACACAGACAGACTGCCTGCCGTTGATTTACAAGTCAAATCTTTTCTTTGTATACAAAAAAAACCACACACAAAATCTTGTCTACAGTAATTTACTTCTGCAACATTAAACTCAGAAGTGTTTCTATATTAGTCAGTTCAAGAAATGGATAGCTTCCCTTTTTTAGGGTTGGGGTATTTCTTTTTACGCTGCATGTGAGTAATCTTATCTTTTATGTGCTTTATGTGTCATTTCATCAGTTTTACTGTAATCTCCTGGAGCTGTGAGATAAGAGAATGTGGTGACTTAGCAAAAATTTGTATGACCACATTAGATATTTCTGCAACAGCAAATGAGAAAAAAAGATAAAAAAAGAAAACATTAGCTGTACCTTCTCGCCACTGGAGTAGAAGAAGTAACGTAGTCTGACAATGTTGCAGTGATCCAGTTTCCTCATGATCTGTAGTTCCCGATTCTGCAAAGACAAGAAAACACACAAGCGAGAAGAACTTTAAAAGACAGGGAAACCTTACATACATAGAACAAACACCATACACGGTTATATCAAGACTTATATCTTCATATTTTTTAAAATGATTGTCAAAACAAAACCCTAAAAGAGATAAAAGGAAACTGTTTTATACAAGTTTAGATCACGACGGAAAAGAGACTGTGGAGAAATTACCTTGAACCTCTTATCCTGCAGAACCTTCTTAATGGCCACCATCTCTTGGCTGTCGATGAGGCGAGCTTGGTACACCACACCGAACGACCCATTGCCAATCACCTGCATGGTTTTCACAAAAGAGGAAACAGGACTGAAAAACCCTGGACTGAAGAAATCAATGACAGCCCATCAGGTGAAGTGCAAAGACAGACATATTCATAAGGGTTACAACAGCTGCTGATACAACTAACAATTTGAGCTTATTAAGAGGGTTGACATGGAGTTACACAATTTCAAATAACAGCAAATTGTGATATTGGTTTTGGGGGAACAGTCGGCCCTTCCTTTGTTTTCTTAAGAGCCGTGTTCACCAGTGCACAGCAAAGACAGGTTCAGGCTTATACCAGTTACTGCACAAAGTACCATACAGCAAGGACAAATATCTTCATTCTGAACAGATATTTTTCTCAGTGATGGTCAGACTCTGCCGTGTGAACCATTAGTCAGCTGGCAAGATCTTCGACGAAATGCAACACTGAATAACGGGCTACTACATCTTTGTGAAATATTACTGTACTGAGAACACGAAACATAAAAGCTCTGTAATGTTCAGATTCACTATGTTTACACTAATAACTGAACTTTCCCTGTGATAAACTGACAACCTGTCCAGGGTGGAGGCTCCAGCACCCTTTCCACCTTGCACCCGGTAAGTGGGCAAAGAAAATAGACAGAACAACTGATTAACTCACTAATTTGTGGTTTAACCAATACAAGACTAGCATTAATGAATACTGGGTCTGACCAACAGCAACGGCTGCTTTTTTATTACTTAAAACTTTAGGGACAAATTGATCAACTGCATCACGTTCAAATCTTACCTGAACATCTGTATACTAGAGCTGAAATGATTGGTCGATTCATTGATTAGTCATAAAAAATTAAAATGCAAACATTCAGATAATTGATTTATCTTTTCCAAAAAGTAATTTTTTAAGCAAAAATGCCCCAAATTCACAGGATCCAGCTTCCGCTCTGATTCCAAATGTGAACATTTGCTGGTTGTCTTCATCTTCTATGGTAATAAATTCAATATGTTTTAGACTAAACAAAAGAAGCAACTTGAAGATGTCAACCTGGGCACAGAGGAACTGTGGTGGACATTTTATACCATTTTCTGACATTTTATAGAACAAACGATAAATAGAGAAAATACTCGCCAGATATTAACTGGCAGATTGATATTTAAAATAATCTTTAGCTGCAGCCCTAGTGTATAGAGGTATTAAATTAGTCAAGCCATTAAAAATGTGCATGTGTTGAATTTTAGTTCTTTCATCCTGTCGTAGAGCTGTGAAATTATAACTAAAATGGAAATTATGCACACTGATAGATAGGTTGTGATCACCGGTTTTATAATCATGATTATTATATTACAACAAAATATCTCAGAAGAGTTCAATGTGCCAGTATTTCTGATAAGTCAGTATCATAAGACTATTGACTTTTAGATTAAATTTGTGATAAAAGTATGATTAAACACTATTACAAAGGCATTAAGTAATCTTAGAAGTGATAAAAGGAAACCAATAGAAGGACCTGCAAAGGTACTAACAAGTTTCTGGCTCAATGCAACACCAACCCCATCCCATGTAATTTCAGCAGCTTGTAACTGACACAATTATGTCACATTTTCAGATCAGACACAGGCAACATAACTAACAGAAAGTAGGTTATAAAGGGAGCCTTTAAACCATAAATCTCAGCACCTGGCAAAATAATTATGGAGCCACTCAACAACCTTGTCAACATCAGCCAGATAGCAATGTGGTAATAAAAGTCTTACAGCAGCAGATGAGGCAATAAGGGCAGAGCGTCTTATGACACCGTTGGGTCTTGGTTTTACTTCCTTTCTCACCTTGATGTCAGTGTAAGAGACTTCCTGTGGACGGTCTGGTCCCTGACCTGGTGTGGCCACAACTGTCGTCACCTTCCCGCTGTCTCCTAGGAAACAAGCAGGAACAGGGTCATTATGAGGTCGGGGGATATAAGAATACGGTGTTATGGCTCAGAACTCATCACTTTGCCAGTAACATGGGTAAGAATAGGGATATCAAAAGCCTATTTTTTAATTTTTAATTTGAAGCTGTAGTTATGAGTCACAGCAGGTAATCTGCTAATTGCTTTATTGTGCTAAAACTTGTGATGTTATAAAAAGGATTAAAATGTGCTGTGGTTCCTCTGGCTCCTGTCCACAAGAGGCAATGGTATGAAACCGCTTCACAACGTAACCCCCGGACATTCAACCCAGGACACTTGCTGCAGCCAGCCTTAACATCTGGGCCGTCTCTCCGCTGGCCGTTTGAATATTTAGGTTAATGACAGCCAAGTGAAGGGATGTCAACTTTATGAAGCCTCCAAGGAAGTAGAAAGGAATGGCAGAGTTCATATTCAAGACACTGTGACTAATTAAACTGGGAATGAACCCAAAAATAGACCAACCACTTTCTCTGTCCTGATAAACTGTTTTAAGTGATAACAGCCTCCCACACAAGGATTATTTTGTTATATCACCCAGTGGTAACGCACTGTCTGCACCGGTCAATCACACATATCACGTATAATACTTGTCGCATTTTTACTAATTTACTTCTAGCTCCGAGACAGAGGAAAAAAAATGGCCTGAAAGCTTTCACAAGTTGAAAAATCCTCCCTCAAATGAGCATAAATCTTCTTGTGGTGCCTTGGTGTTTGTTAAGTCTTCAAAATGGATTTCATGGTTCACATGTCATCATCTGAAGTGTGTTCAAAACATGTGTGGTACAATAAAACCATTGGAGCTTGGTGTGTGGTCATCATTTCTTATAAACAGGACACTGCCATTACTGACACCTACTTTTTTGTGTGTTCTAGGACTGTCCCCGAATCAGGATTTTCAGATTTGAAACTTGGATTCGAATATGACAAAAACTCCTCTGGCCACTTAAGTTCAGCACACCTTCTGAACTGACCGGCCTAAATCAGTCTTATGTTTTATCTGTAACACTCACTTCGTAATGCTTTTGTTCACCATCTGTGATGTGAAAACAGCAGATTTACACACAGTCAGTCTCAGAAAGTAAAAGTGTGTGTCCTGCTCATAGTTCAGTTATGAAATCCTAGCGCACCACGGAGCGTCTCTCCTGCCGGGCTGCTGACAGCTCTGTCAGCCGAACAGTCACACTGCACAGCAGTAGAGGAGGTTGTACCAGGTTCTGGTTCTGGTTCAAAAGTAATTTAGTCCCCCCCCCTCATTTTTCTGTCAGCTCTCTCCTGTCCAAAATGCAGGACTTTATGTTTTACAAGACAAAGGGCAAAAATTCAGAGGAAAAAACTGGCGGTTCTGAGCAAAGCCACATCTCCTGTGGCCATTATTTCTTCTAATCCTGGTCTGTTCCTGGTCTCTTGGACACCTAACAGGCTCATAATTATATGGCTGTGATCCGTCATATGCGTATGAACATACATTTTCAACCTATTCAAAACAATTTCAAAACTAGTATTGGGATCCATACTTATCAATGATAAACTGGACCTAGCTTGGCCGCTCTCCCTTTTGTTACGTCACGTCCAATTCGTAGTTTTTGATGTGGAAGTAAAGCTCTCTTACAAAAACATCTCCAGAAATTATTGTAGTGCATATGAATGTTTGTTTTTCATCCAGCGCTACGTCATATTCCTACACATTCATTCACCAGGGTCTCCAACCTGCAAGTTGTTCTTTAAGGAGGCATAAGTTGCCCCCAAGAAAAACATAAACTTAAACTCCAATACTGTGGTAAATATGAAAAAAGGGAAACATAATCAAAAGGCTTTTGTTCAACAAGCTAGCTGGAAGGTTTGTTAAAAAGTAAACCATTACTTATCACAGGAAGAGAACTCTCTGAGGATCGTATAGCAAACACTCTGTCCACCCAGCCATGACTGTTCTTACTAGCCTCCAGTCAGCTCTAGTTTAATGTCGTTTCAGCCACTATTGCTCATGTTCAATTTAATCTATTCAACTAGTCTCAGCATCTTAACACCACAATGAAAAACTTTCTCTTTCTTCAGCGATTTTAAACTGGTGTTTCTGCTGGTTAAACACATGAAAAATAAATAACAAAATGTAGAATATTGATCCATCTGGAGCAGGTTCAGGTCCAAAGTCCAAAAGGTAAAATACTAGCCTAGAAAAAGCTGAATTTTCTGAAGTCAATTAACATGTGCTTACAGCTTAAATTTCGCTGTTGAAACATATAAAACAATTGAAACACTGAAACCGTTAAAGTTGTAGTTAAAGTGGCAGTCGAAATACAATTAGGCTACTGAACAGTGGAAGCTGTGGGAATTAGAAGAGCTTAAAAGCGTGTTTTGTTGCTGTTGTTCAAAGATACTGAGACCTGAAAGGGGTTGAAGTGTCAAAGTGCAAGAATTGAAAGAGGAAATGGTGAATGGAGTTGAAATGTCAGTCGACTTATAAAATTCTGGTTAATTCAAGTTTTTCTGCTCAACCAGCCACCTTACAAATCGACTGCTACAAATTGCAGATTTATTTCTGTAATTTTGAACTGACACAGTACTAAAAGAAGCTACCAAGTTCTGGATCCCTTTATTTATAGCCATATATAGATCTATGGTACTTAAATAACTGTTGTTATTGTGCTGTATCACTGTCACCCTGACCAAGTCCACATACTTCATGCTTTGTTTACCAAACAAGACAATGCACTTATTGATGTGTCCCTATTACAGCCAGAACTGCATGCCCTGGTGTTCTTGTTCATCCACACACACACAGTAAATTGTCCTCAGCCACAAAAGTGTGGTGGTCATCCAATAGGCACGCTGGTGATATCTGTTACAGCTGAAACTGTGAGGCCTGCAGAGTGACCGGGTCACTGGGTTTGCTAACTCAATACACACTCAGGGCTCCAGGTTGAAAGTAGGACAGTCGGTTAAAGGATATGTTTATGCCAACTGTATATGTTGCTCCTCCTCTTACATATTTCTTGCTGATGTGTCAGTCAGTACAGCTGGGGATATCAGGGCTCTTTTCCCGCTGCCATTCATTTTTACAGTATGAAAAACAACTTCCACGGGCTCGACACTTCCCTGAGGTCAATAATCTATCATAATAAAGACGATGCCTTATTCTGTCTTTGTCGGTGTGTCGTTTTATCATTGTTTCAATGTGTCAGAGATCAGTGTTTTCATATCAGCGGTCACACTCTGCTTCCTGACATTCACAGAAGGAGCCTCACGTCTCCAGGAGGAAATAATCCCTTAAAAACACGCAATTTATCACATCCATATCTATTAATTTGACGATTTTAACTCAAACTGCAATACGAAATATGAGAATTTGTTAATGTCTTATCGTCATGCACAAAAAACACACTGCACTTACATGAACTCCACATCTTAAAGCAAAGTAGCTTCAAGAGAATTAAGTTTACCTTATTAATATGCAGTTTAATGCAGCAAGATTTTCCTAAATCCAACCAGGCCATCTACTCTATAGGGAGAACCTCTGGTGTACAGTGTGAGGTTTCTATCAAGTATCTATTGTTTTAGAGTTATTGTGCTCATGTGACAGTCTACCACAAAAAACAGAATCAACACAATGTCCACTTCCCAGTGGATCACGCTTGTGTCTTTCAGTAAACAGTGAGCTGGTTTACATAAAATCTACATAAAGAAACTGTGGACAAAAACAATCCCGTGATACAACCGTCCCTGTGTTGGGCACATGATTTTTTTTTTTATCACAACTGTCTCTGTAGCATTTCCCAAAGAGATAACAATGATTCATCACACAGTGGCTGTTCTGTTAAACAGGAAGTCAACCCTTAAATAAAAATATTTTTCGATAATATTTTATAGCTCAATTTAATTTGTGAATTTGAACATTTCTCATTGAGCTGGGCAGCAAAGAGACAGACTGTAGTGATGATATCATCCAGAGACAAATCCTGGAGCTGCTCCACAGACAGTGAATAATGGAACAACTGCTTGGACACTGTCACAGCAGCCATGGTAATTATACTGCGATGTGGGGTACGGCAGTGAGCACTATTTTCAAATCCCCATTGGGTGTAATATCTTAAAAATATACAAAAATTCTAAACACACTAATTTGTGGACCAACTCCGAAGGTAACACCTGATGCTATCATCAATGCCCTAGTTGATATGGTAATTTCTAAGAAATTGATTCTGTATTAGAAAAAAAAGGCAAATATTTCAGTGCAATAAAATCAGTGGAAAATTAACTATATCAGCAAAAATTCCATCACATTAGAATTGCTCATTATGAGTCATTCTGGTGCACTACCATCTCTTTATTCTCTTTCTTTCACCTACAAGTCATGTCTGGGCTTGTCAGTCTCTCTTTGGGACATGTGCAACAGCTGCTGTAATGCAGGCAAGTGTCAAATACTGTATGTCTGCTCATTGCTACCAACTACTTCAACAAATAAGGAGGTGGGTAACAAACTCCTCACTCAATCTTCCAGCACCTCTAGCCCATAAGGTGGCTGATAAGTCGTTTTATATTTCTGTTTAGGTTCACATGGTGTAACCAAAAAAAGATATCTAGAAATGTAAAGCAAAGTTCACTTTCAGACTTAAAATACCATTCTGGAGCTAAAGACTGGACTTACAGTATGAGGAATATTTCATAGAAGCAGGAGCACTTAATGGAAACCTTTAACATTTCGTCATCAAATATCTTCCACTGTTGCTCATAATGACAGATCACTGGTTGGTATGGCAACACAACATCCTTAATGCCCCATGTCCAAGTTTAATTTTACCAGTAATTCAAAATGTCAAATCACATCAGTCTCTTTCACAAAATATCTGGCTAACTGGGTTAATCCTGCCTCTTGAAATAGCCTCCAGGACTCCCAAACCTGAAAGCGTATCCATCAGTTATCCAAAAGAGTATTTTTTTTACCAGTGGAAGGCAACATTTGGGGCTTGAAGGGGCCGCAGGCAGTGTTACTGCTGCTGAGGGAGGGGAGAGAAAACAAGGGTCACACTGCTTTGAACTGGAGATGACCTCTTATTCGGGCTCTAATATCAAAGTCGCACACCACTGCCTGCTAATGGATGATAAGGTTTGGATTAACACACGCACACACACGCAGATCTCTGCTTACACCTGTCACTACGGTGATAAAGGGGCATACGATAACTCAGAAACAGTAATCTCAGACAGAGGAAACCTACTCCTTGGCATCCCAGCAGACAGCCCGGCTCTTGTGCTGGATGTGCATCACTTGCATCCTCCAGGCGTCGGCCACCTGCTGCTAAGCCTTTGCCCCACAGGTGACCTTGGTGGAAAGGCAACTTTCCGTCCTGACCCTTCTGCAGACGAGCCAGACTGATAGCTGATGCCGCACTCCCAACGACACCCCCCCAAAAAAGAACCGTGAATGCAGCACTCAATATTAGGTATTTGAGTCTAGCTTGGCCACAAAGAACAACAGAGCCCGTTTTACTGCTCACTCACACTGACCACAGTGAAATCAAACAGACCCTCAGCTTGCAACTTGACATTAGCAAATCAATCAGATTATTAATCGATTTGAGTGTCGTTACACTGGGTTAAAATGATGACCAGCCAGCTGCTTAGTTTGACATCAGTAGAGCTGAATACATCCATCGGCCGGACGGGGAACTAGTAACATACAAAACAAGTGGCTAACGTTAGCATGCTCGCTAGTTAGCACGCTAGCAAGTTGGTTAGCACTACACGGGGGCAATAAAGACTTTCCGCTGGGTTGTGACTCATAACACTGGCAGGTATTTTTGAGGTAAAAGCAAAGAATGAAATTTACCGGATAGACAGACTCCGACAAAGAGGTGGTAGCTAATTAGAACTTACTGGCAAGCTTAAGGTTCGAGCATCCCGACGAGCTGCTGCCGGAGGCCTGCGGGACCCCGGACTTTCCTGTGCTGCTCCCCACGGCAGCGGCTGATCCGGTGGACGCAGCGGCGGTTCCTGGCACACCTGGCGGCTCAGCAAACGAGCTGGTCCTGGGCCGCCCGCTGCCGCTCATATCTCTGTGCAGGGGTCAGGGTTGTTTTTTCCACTATTTTCAGCCAAGCGACTATTAATTATGAATACCCGACAGCGAATAATCGTGGAAAGACACACCGAGAAATACCGCTCCCGTTGCCGCCGGCTGTCTGGGCTGGTAGCTGTTGCTAGACACCTAGAAACAGACCGCTCGCAATGCCACCTGGGAGATGAAGTTCGAAGTAGCTGTTGCTCAGGTTGACCGCCCAGGCTTTCACAAATCTAAACAACTACAAATTTAAAATGACTTAACAGTGGATGTAGGCCAAAGAATTAGCAACTGTCACAGTAAATATTACCAAAAAAATGAAAGGCTAAACATTTCAGTATTCACATTAAAATCCCACTTTAGTGCTAAATTGCCCACCACCTTATTCTAATAGTACAGAGATTATTTTTTACATTGCAGATTAGTGTAGCTAGCACATGAAACATTGTGTAACCTTATTTTGAAACCTGCAAAGTAGTACTATTACTGCTTGTAAAATTATAATAAAAGTGACAATAATTATGCAAATGAAAATACTTGAAATACCAGGAGGTTCAGCATTGTGATGTTGTTTAAATCTTCATCTAGATTTGCTTTAAATAAAGGTCTTTTCCTTAATCTTATTCAATATAATCTGTTATATGATGATATGTCTTGCTTGGGGAAAACAACATACAAACAGACTAGTAAAGGCCTCTGGGCTTATTTAGGCTGTTGTCATCTGCAGCTTCTCACAGTGTTCTTGCCGATATGGAAGGCGCTCTGACCAGGTCCCCTTACCTTAGCCCACCTCTCACCCAATATGACCTGAATCTGAAAGTCTACTCTAATCCAATAAGCGCTCTTAACAGGGAGAAGCTTGATAAAGGCCAGCTGGAGAAGTACACACTGTATGTTTCTAGGGATTTGGGGGACTTGCCTGGTGGGTCAAGGCGGCTGCATCTGTAAATCCTGCTCATTAGTATACAGCCAAATTTGTGAGGATGAATTTGCATCAGCTATTCTCTCTCGTCTCTTCCATTGCCATTTTGGAAAAAGTCAAGTATCAAAGTCATTTGACATCTTCTGTACGTGGATTGATAAATAAGACTTTGGTCAAACATTCAAAAATTATAAAACACAAGAGAAATTCAGGGATGTGAAATAAATTCAAGGACATAAGACATTGTGTTAGATCTTTAATATTTTCAATATTTAGTTTTTTTGTTGTTGTTTAGAAATATTGCACATGGTCAACATGCCTGCTTATGAGATAACACTCAATTCGCTCATCCTAAAATTCCTTCTCCAAAGTAAGGACAGTTTATTTTTAAGCACAATCATACAGTGTACACGCATACATGTGTGTGTATGCACATGTGTCTGTGTGGGTGTGTGCACGCGTGCATGTGATTGCACATGCATGCAGATAGACACTTTACAGCCCTAACCCCAAAGAGATGTGAATTGATAGTCTTCTATTACCTGTGTGTATTTATATATATTTATATATCGTATATCCTGAATATATATTTCATATATATCCTGAATCAACTGGGTTCGATAACAGTCAAGATGGCAGACAAAATAGTCATGGTGACTATAAAAATACTGTCTCTAGAGTAGAATATAGAATGTAGAATACAATGAAAAATATACTATTGATAATGTTGCTGTGTGGAGCAAGAACAAGAGGTTGGTTGTGTTAACACACTACCTGCATGTGCCAAAACATACACACACACCCAAACACAGACCTAAATGCACATATATGGAAATACCGGTATATATATTTTTTCACACATCCAACTGTATACAGAGAAACAAAAGAGATACCCATAATAATAACTACCCCCACTCTTCACCAAGGAAGCAAAGAGCCAAAAAGTGCTATTCAAAAATTGTCTTTGACTTTTAGTAAGTTATACCCTCTATCTCTTCAACAATAACAATAATTGTGTGATTCTTTTTTGTTTTGTTTTATACCATAGTTAAAGATAGTATCACAACAGCTCATTCCTCTCACTGACTGACTGCACTGGATTTAATATCTATGGCACAGAGCCTTCCCCCGAAAACAAAATAACCCACCCACTTCCAAAAAAATAAATGTCCTATTGCACCATTTGACGGGAAAGGGTAAAGTGTCGAGAAGAGAGGGAAGAGGGGAGGGCTCCAGAGACTGCCCTCCAGGGCTGGTCTAGGATCTGCTTTCCCTGAACTAACCCTAACCAGAACCATCCTGAGCTACATAGCGCTTGACCCGGGACCAGTGCTTAAGGGCACTTTCTAACAACACTTGAGGGGTCAGGAGGGAGACGGGTGAGGAGAGCGGTAAAGAAGGGATGAGAGGGCTGAGTAGGGTTGAAAGGAGGGAAAAAGCAGGGAGGACAAGGGGAGGAAAGTTGGTTGATAACATACGGAACAAGGTTATTATTTTTTCTACT
Source organism: Oplegnathus fasciatus (assembly GCA_003416845.1). NCBI lineage: Eukaryota > Metazoa > Chordata > Actinopteri > Centrarchiformes > Oplegnathidae > Oplegnathus > Oplegnathus fasciatus. Next base: position 89,024 of record NTHP01000497.1, on the reverse strand, counting down.
AAAACAATCTCTAAAAACAATACTTTCCTGATTTTACTTGCGGCGGTCCCAGACGAGAAGGGCCGCACAAATTGTGCAAACACCTGATTTCTGCGTTTTACAAAACAACAAACACCCCTGCTCCCCCACTTCTGTGTCTGGTGAGAAATCGTAGAGGAGGGAAGGGGGGGGGGAGAACCGCCCCAGGTACAATTAAAAGTAGGG
>NTHP01000497.1:50227-81032 GCA_003416845.1 Oplegnathus fasciatus | reverse complement strand
ACATCTGATATTTAATAATTTACTTGTTATGTATCCAGTGAGACAAACTTATGAATATCAAAAGTGGTTTTATGGCCTTCAGAACGATTCTAGCACTTTGTTAGAGCAACTGGTCCCTTCAGAATAAAATGTAGCGGCAGGGCTGCAACTAGCAATTATTTTAATCTGATTTCTCATTTAACTTCATCGTGTTGATTAATTGATTAACCGCTAAGTTAAGAAGTAACAGTGAAAATATGCAGATTACAAGTTCCGAAAGCTCTGGAGATCTTCATGAAATTGCTTGTTTTGTCTGACCAACAGACAAACATTTTCAATTTACAATAATATAAAAGAGAAAGGAGCAGCAAATCATCACATTTGAAAAGCTGGAACCAGTAAATATTTTGTATGTTTCCTTAATGAATGACAATTAACTGTTTCAGCTCTACACTTTTCTGAGTGAATTCTTCAAAAAGGTTTTGGTCCAAATCAAAAATGGATAAAGACTGCAGCACAGAGCAGTGAAACATGAGCATAAAGCAGATTTCCTCAGTGTACAGTGAACAACTGTCGTCTCCGTCTAGTTTTAATGCCGCTGGTGCTGTTGTGGATTTAACTCCCTTGTCACATGTCAGCAAACAGGGTGGCGTCTATTTATCTTTAGTTCTCTTTTAGTTACCGTGTTGACACTCTTACCTTGTTTCCTGTCGTGGGGCCGTTCTGCACAGGAAGAGGCGGAGCGACCAGGGAAATGGAAGGATGAGGAGGAGTAGACCCTGTTCTCACTGTTGCCATGGGAACCAACATCTTGCTCTGCAAGACAGGCGACTGGGTTTGGACTAATGAGTGAGAAGGAGAGAGAGAGAGAGAGAGAGAGAGAATTAAAACACGCAGCGTGAGAAACAGATGAAACGAGCCAAAAGAGGGGAAGTGAAGACAGCACAGGAGCGACGGGTGGGCGGAGACACACTGAGACAGAGAGGACATTTCAGTTACTGATAATAGTGAAATTCCTCCCTGATAACAAGGTGGAACAATGTTCTGTTGCTTCTTACTCTTATGAATAGAGAGTGATTAAGACATGGGTGGGCGGCGGGCACTCATACTCATGTCAACAGTGTTTCACCTGTCAATCATTTATCTCCCATTTACGTAAGCCAATCAAATCTATTTTCAGTGCTTCCCGTGGAGATGATTAATAAGAAATAAGACACGGGAACTACAGCAAAAAGAAAAATGAAAGAAAGACATGTTTTTTCAGTTTTCAGTGGTCTGGTGAAAACACTAAGACGAAAACTCTGATTTGTTCTTTTTTGTTAGCCAATCTTTGCTCTCTGTCTCACCTCTGGTCCCAGGGCTGACTGATGCAACTCTGATTCCCGCCCCCGAGTGCACACCATTGGCCAGAGTGGGATTGGTGGGCAGGGAGAGAATTTGCTGGTGGGTGAGTTGAGGGGAGGAGGGGCTCTCGGTGGGCAGGACGTACTGGACCTGAGCTAGCGGCTTGGGGCCGGCGGGAGGTGTGAGAGAGGAGGTGGCGGCAGTGGGGTGGAGCTGGGGCTGGAGGACAGGTAGGGGGGTTTGTGCAGGCAGCTGCGGGGTGAGGAGCTGCACTGGTTGGGCAGCGGGTAAGGACCCTCCCAGAACTAGGTTAGTGACAAGGCTGCTGCCCCCCAAAGGGGTTACACTGACTGGACCTGGAGAGGAGGATGAGGACAGGTACCCACCCCCTGCGGTGATTGGCAGCTGCTGAGGTCCGCCTCCTCCAATCAGGAGAGTGGCTTTCTTGTCCTGGGGCAGGGAGCTGAGGGTGACGGCTCCTTCCACGGGCTTGCTGGCGATGGGGATGGGCGTGCTGGCGATGGGTCGTACCACATTGGTCACCATAGTGGGAGCCATGCGGACGGTGCCGAGAACCTGGGTCAAACCCTGCTGGGCCAAAGCGAGGGGAGCCTGGGTGCTGGATGTTAAGCCTGCAATGGACAGAGAGGAGACACCCTGCCCAGCTCCTCCACCTCCTTCTCCTCCACCTGTTGCTGTTTCTTCTCTCTTGGATCCTCCCTCGCTCCCCTCCTCTCCTCCGTCTGTACCTCTCTTTCTCTTCCTCTCAGACCCCTCTTCACCACTTCCTCCTCCTCCTCCTCCGTTCCCTTTAGCTGAGGTGGAGTCGGAGTGAGGGATGGAGGGAGAGGAAGAGGGGAAAGAGGAGCGAGCCACTGGCTGGAAGCCATGCTAGAGGGAAGAGAGAGAGGGAGAGAGGGAGAGATGAAAGCCGGGAAAGTTACTATGTAAAGTTCTTCTCTTCTTCATGAACATACAAGTTTCTCAACTTACAGTAACTCTGGAAAATGTGTGGGTTTTTAAAGCTTGATTAATTCAGAAACTAAAAAGCTTAAATTAAACCACCTACGATATGATGCCTTACATGCAGAATTACACTGTATGAGAATGAGAAGGCTCTACACTGTAAATCGAGCTACATCAATACCTAACTTAAACGGCTGACAAAGACCCAGATTCAGTTTTTAATGAATAGAAAATGTTTTTCAGAGCAGCTTTTTACAAAATCTGGCATCTTATACTCGATTCCTTGATGCAAAGACGATATACAGATCAGAAACAAGTACTGAATATAAAATCAAAATATTTCCTTTATGTTGTATATATACAGTACAAAATGGGAGAAGGAAGAGACATGGTCACCCAGTAAAATCTAGCTCAAAGTGAAGTCCATTGTGGATAGTAGTTCAAGTTATCTGATGGCTACCTGTCCATCTGGTTCGTCCTCATCACTGTCCGTCACTCTCTCTTTACACTTGAGGTCAATGGAGCCTTCAGCACAGGAATCCTCTGTGGGTGGAGCATGAATATCAGAAGTTAGCGTGTTAACAAATTTCAGTGTTACTTTCGTCAACGAAAACTATGACTAAAATATGTTCGTCAACAACCTTTTTTTCCATGACTAAGACGAGACGAGGACGAGACGGACGAGACGGCTGTGATGATATCGACATGCAATATTGTTGATGAAAAAAAGACTAAAATGTAGTTTAAAAAATAAAAACTTTACCAAAATCTCTCTTTATTTTTGTGTTTTTTGTGTTTTTTGTGTTTTTTTCAATGCAGCAGTTCCGTTTCCTGTGCGTGTCATTTCAGGACTACACTGGCAGTACACAACGAGCACAGTCAGGAGAACTCGGAGTAACTTATACCAACTATTCTACAGAAAGCGAGTTTAAGTTAACAATGACAACAACAGGGCTAAAATGACAAAAAATTATTGGTTTTGTCTCGACTAGATTGACTGAAATGTTCAATATAATCTGATGACTAAAAAGACTAAAATGTCAACAGTTTTCAGGGACTAAAACTATACTAAAATAGTTTCGGTTTCTTTGACTAAGATAAGACTAAAATTCCCAGACTTTTGTCAACTAAAACTTGACAAAAAAAACAGGATGAGGCTGACTAAATATGATAAAAACTAACAAAGACATTTGACACAGGACCAACACTAAGATAAGATAAATAAAAAAAGAAAGCTGTTCCCTGGAAGTGATTTCATTTGGAAACACTGCCATCAAATCACCAGTATCACCATCAAATAGCCAATCATGTGCTATTGTTATTGCTATATTCTGATGCATTTTGCTGACATTGTCATTCTGACTAAGAAGGCTGACGTTTTTTTTAAGACACACTGATCGTTGTGGGAACTGAAACTATGACTCTGTGGTTATGCAACAGTCTCTCTAACCACAACTAGACCACTCTGCTGATCATCCTACTCACCCATGACATCATCGTCCCCCTCTTCCTCACAGATGACCATGCGCTCTTCGTCACTGGTCACGTCCTCGCTGGCCGCGCCCGGGTACAAGGACTGAGGCGGGGGCCGGTGGCGAAACAAACTCGCCCCGTCCTCCTGACACAGTGGAGAAAAGAACATTTTTGCAATTTAAAAAAAAAAGTCTGGATAGTTGTTGCAGACACGATATATTTTTTTAAGGACACAGATTATAACGTACTTAACAGCAACACTCCAGGCAGAAGTAATACAGCTGTTATCAAAGCATGCATACATATACAGCTTTGCCACCAGCAATAAATGAGTGCCTTCAAAACAAAAGAGCTCACATGCAGGCCTATCCCTCTGTGATTAGGAGCGAAGCAGCAAACACCAGTCTCATACCTTCAAAGGCACTAAAAAAGTAGAAAGTGAAACCTTTGAAGTTGGAGGCTCAGCTCCCCCAGAGCTTTCAGTAGGTTTTCAGCAGCAACAACTCAAGCTCTCACGCAAAGAACAAAGAGAGTCCATTTGAACTGTTTTTGAACAGCGTGCTTTCAGTTGTAGAGTTCAACCAAAATGCTCTGCAGTGCGAAGGACACACGTCTGCTGCTTCTGAATACACATGTTGGTGTGTAGGCGCTCGCATACACACAAGCTTTGGCCCTGTTTTTTTTTCTTTTTTACGAATCAGTTCAGTCTGTTGCTTTTATTTTCTGCATTTTTATTTGTTGTACTTTTTTCTTTGTTGTCTCAGATACAACAAATTTGTTAGAAGTGCTTGAATAAAACTCTTGACTTGACTGAAAGCACGTGATTTTAGCTTTAAGATGAAACTAGCTAGCGATCTGGAACAGTTTGCTTCATATTCTTAAATCCCCCAAGTCTGTTTGCTGCCTTTGAGCTACATATTAACAACCTCCTACCTTCTCCAGGTCTCTCTCTCTCTCCCTCTGCTCCAGGGTGTGCACGGCGCTCTGGGAAAAGGCTCGGGGACGGGGGTGCTGCCCCACAAACAGCCCCCCTCGACGCTCCGACCCCCCTGGCCAGCCTGAGCCTCCTGTCTTCCCCTCCAGCACCTGGGACTCCGGATGGGGATCTGAGGAAGAGAGGAGAAAGACTCTGAGCAAAGATAAAATATCACAGTGTATCATCATGAAATAGATCAATAAAACTTAGAAGCAGTTCCATAGAATCCACACCGACGCTCTGTCTGGGAGCATCACAAAATGTCTGAAATGTGCGATGAAAATCAGTACAAGGTTTTTTATAATTACAGCACATTTTTTCAGAAAATGGTTCAATATGACTGAATGTATTTTAAGTCACTGCAGGATCTAAAACAGATACACAAAAAGATTCAAAGCAGTTGATGAGGATCAAAAGCATTCACTGAAACACACACACACACCTATGCTCTCTGACATGCTCCTCTCCCGTGGCTCCTTTGGAGTCCCACGGCCCTCTGACAGCGACTTCCTGCGGTCCTTGTTGCACCACTTCCAGTCTGGGTGGGCTCTGAAGTGGGCCTCTTTCACCTGGAGGAGGAGGAGGAGGAGGAGAGGGTCTTTAATTTTCAACTGATGCAGTTTAAGTTTCTTTAGTTCATACGCGGTGCTTAATTCTGGACATGCTGCTATTGCTGCTGCCAAGCACAAAATTAAAAACTCTCACATACTGACAAAAGACTCACTACTGTGTTATGGTCATTAGTAGTAAAGTGCACATTTATTTAAATGAAAGTAAATGCAAAAATATTTTGTTGAAAACATTTGATCAATTCACCAAAAGCATGTTAATTGTACCTTTAACCTTGACAATGCAAAAAGAACTGTAAATCAAAGAAATGTGAGGAAATGAGAGCCAATTAAAGAAGAGAGTATCTTTACCTGGAAGGCCAGATCGTGGTACTGCTGCTTCTCGTTGGGCCCCAGAGCGTACCACCACTCCCCCAGGATCTTGCTGACAGTCCGGTTGTCCTGGTTTGGGTGTCGCTGGTGCACCAGGGCCCGGTGGCGTTTACTGAAGATCATGAATGCATTCATGGGACGGCGGATGTGGTCCTTCTCCCTCTGGTTGGGTTATGGAAGAGGACAGAAAGTGTAGACAAGGACATTTAATAAGCATTAATCTTTCTCTGTTTTTCTGTATCTTTTTGTCTTTTCTGTCTTCATGGTGGACTGACCTTCCTGTCTCCGTCCTTGGGCAGGGCGCTGAGGGACTGTGTGCGTCTCTTCATGGGACCAGTGGAGGGCGCAGGATCGTTGGCCACACCCGGGGAGAACCTGCGTTCACACACACACACACACACACAGAGAAAAAATAGTGAAACTGTGAGTCTGCAAGTGACGGGAAATCAAGGGAGATTCCTTGCTGTGAGGGACTTTCAGGAAAGTAACAAGGCTGAAAGACTTAGGGAGGAAGTCAAGACACAATGGTCCTAATTTATTAAGATACTGTGAAGAGAAAAAAAGAGTGTGGAGTCTACTCTTATCTGTCTACTCTGATCTAACTCTGTTTTTCAAATGTTTTTAGTGTATTTCACACCTTTATTGTTTATAGTTACATTTGATGTACAGTTAGAACTTAACCAGTATGACATGTTATGCTGTAAAAACCACAAAATCTTTGCCTTTTGATTACAGTGGTTACCTGTTTTTTTATTGATCTGTTAACACAAAGCACAGAGATCACATGTCAGAACAGTGTTTTCCCTTTGTCCACCTGACTTTCTTTTCCTTTCATTTACTGTTAATGTAACCAATGCACTTTTCTTTATCTGTTCAGCTGTGGTTATCACTGCGCATGAGTATTTATTCGGTCAATTCCACAGAAACTGCTGTTTCTACTGCTAATAAACTGAACTCTTCTTGCGAGCCGAGCTTCCAGGAAAAAACAGGCAGACATAGAGTAAATAAAAAAACTGGGTTAAGTTTGATTTACTATTGTGTTACAGCTGCTGGAGAAATTGAGTAGCAAAATAGTTTCTATACAAATTCTTATTATTATTTCAATAACAGTTCAGTGTATATTAGTGATGACACTTGCAGAGAGCCAAAAGAGAACATGAGCAATAAAACATAAATCAAGACAGATATTGAAAAAGGAAGAGGGTCAACAAAATGAGCCAGCACTTCGCAGGCACAAACAATCAGCCAATCAGTAGTTTAAAATTGTGGGGGTTTTTTGTGCAATTTTGTATGAAACTTACACCACACACCAATGGCGATAGAGCAAAACTGCAGACTAATAAAGCAGTGGTGAATAAACCTGGATTAATGTTTTCTTGGCACAACGGGCAAGAAAACTGTTTAAATTGTGAGCAGAACAGTTGCGACGACAAGAAAAGTCTTTTGAAACTGTGAGCCGGCAGACAGAACGTCTGACTCTCTGTTAGAGAGTGAACTCAGTGTCAAGCCGTCACTAAATGAATATGGCGGGGTTTTTTGCCTTCTTGTCTGGTTTTACTGAAGCATTTTTATTATATACAGCAAAGATTATATTAACAAAAAAAGAGTATAGAGTAACACACACAGTGTCCATGAAGGCAGAGACGCGACAACAAAAAAGTCACAATTACCAGAGCGATCAGAAGGTGTCAGGGAGATTGGTGTTACGTGAGAGTTTGGTTGGGGTCAAGCCAGATGTGCTAGTTGTGTGCATGTTTACAGGCGTATGTGTGAACATGTGGGTGGTGCAAAAGCTTTCTTTGTAGGTAGAAACATCAAGAACCATTATGAGAGACATAATATGGTGACACGAGTCTGACTGAACGTCTTCAGCGAACTATATCTGGCAACTTGTGTACATGACTGACACACTTCTCTCAGTACGACCACATCACAGCACTGCAACACACTTCCGCTAGGTGACGTCGCACACTAGTATTAGTGTGTGGCACTATATACTACAAGGGTTTCAGTTTGTGGGCGTATAACAGTTATAAGAAGATGGTAACAGACCGAGAAAATTTAAATAAATTAAAAAATTTATATTATACTTATACTTTTATGTGTCTGTAAGCATGTCTGCTATACATCCCGTATTTGTATAAGCAGAATAAAACAGATAATAAATGGAATTAATGCCATTAGTCTCTCCATTGAGATGTAGCCAGGTAACAGGTGTAACCACTGCAACATTGAGAGATTGCTGAAGCACTTCTTTTTGTGCTCACAGTGGTGGTGGCTCCAAACAGAGCTGCCATCACTGTGAGCACAGTGACCCTGAAACATTCAAAACCACACTACCAGCCAGACAGCCACGCAGCCCGTCTGAGTCACTCTGAAAGAGCAATAACCCAGCCAGACGCAGAGACGCAGCCTGAGACTGAGTGGAATGAGCAAGCACAGACTGTACAACTCTTGCCAGACACACACACACACACCGATGCAGCTGGTAGAAAAGTTGTTTGTTGTTGTTTGTTTCTTTTGAATTTTGCCGTCAGAGGTGGATTTCAGTGCACCTGTTCGGAGCGTAGCGTCCTTGAGAGTTTTAAAGCCGGCAATTCAAACTACACCGACAAACTGTGTCTGACATATTCTGCAGTTACTATCTGCTTTTTACTGAGTCATAACCAGAGTCGCGGAGAGGAAACAAACACAATGTATGAAGTGTTTGCTCAAAATAAGTTGACACCATTTAAATGTAGCACCAAAACAAGTTATTTTAAAGGACATAAGGTTAGCTTAAGAACATGGTTGACAACACTATTGTTTTTTTTCTTTTCTTTTTCCATAATTTAAAGTACATAGAATAATGAAATACAGCTACAGACTATTTTATTTCAAAATGGAGCAATTAAAGAAGGGATCAAATCAGGAATATATTGCTTGCTAATGATAACTTACATAAGAACACATTCCTAGATACTATGTTAATGAACCAGTATCTGTGCTACAAAATAAACCGACTGAGTGACATCCCATTTCAATAAGTCAGTGAGTTTATAGGTGAATAATGGACAGATATAAATTATTGCACTTGCGTGTAAACAGGAGCCAAACCGGATCAACGTTTGTCTGGCTGTTTCCTGTGTCTGACTGGTGGACTGGCCTCATTTCACAATGTGGTCAATGTGCACAGACAGTGCTACTCTACACCTAAATTTGAATCAAATCTTTTGTTTCTCGTGCTTCTTCCTCTTCTTCTCTTGATTCCATTTGCCATCTGTAGCCGACTTTGACAACCAACACAAAATGCAAGACTGAAATTTACAAAAAAAAAAGCACCATAATGAGCTCTCTGGTCTTGATAATACCAGGGAGGAAGAAAGAAATTAGCTAAAAGAAAAAACAAACCAAAACATAAAAAACCTCTTTGTACTTACGGGTCGTCTGTATCGCTCTCTGTCTCGCTGTCAGCCCCGCCCCTGTCTGTAGGAGGATTGTCATTGGTCGGGGGAGGGCATGACGGCGATCCCCTCTCTAGGTCTGGAGGGCCACTCCGCCCGTCGCTCACCAGGGCCACGCCGCAACGAGGCTCTGAAAAATAAAAGCCATTTATATGCCAGTTAGTGAAAAGCTTTATGAAAGTAAGTAACAGTGCCATATGTGTAAATGCAGGGCTGCCCCGCATGCAGCTTGTTGATGGATAGCTCTATTCTGGCCAACTGACTGTGGGAGGTGTGAGAAGCTCTGAATACATTTATGTTATAATCTGCTGCAGTAGTAAGAAGAAGACTTCATGTTGGAGCTGAAGACTATTCACATATAAAGGAAATGTTCCCTCAAGGGTTTTATGTTTTTATACGGCAGATGTCTTGTTAACAAAGTTTATTGTAGCCGTTTGGTGAGCTTGCTTCCTTTTACTGGGTTTATACAGACTAGCCTCAATTTTTGAGGCGATTACAACTTATCCAAGAGTTTTTGTAGCATTTATTTAGATGGAAACATTTTTAGAAGACTGTATACAGTGTGGTGATTTCTTAAAACGAATCCCCTAAATTAAAATTGGTTTGATCTTTTATGGTCATACATCCTAAAAAAGCAAACTGCCTGTTTTCTTTTGAGACTGATAATGTGACAGTATGTCTGGGATGCCATGAAGTATTGTGACGGCAGGTGTTTTTAATCATAGAACCCCCTCAGGGTGAAAACGTACATAGAGAAAAATACATAAAGAAAAAAACAATAATACAGACGGCATACTTCACAATATCAAGCATGTATCTTAATTTATAAAACAGTATATCAAATTCATCATATCATATATCAGAAAATACAACACCTACGTTCAAAAAATATACTAGGTTAAACTGTTTTATCACCCTGAGGGGTTTCTATGGTTAAACACACCCGCCATCACAGAGCTTGTCAGCCTATTGGCATGCATTATGTATAAATATGGGCGTGGTTTCCACTTCTCAAACATTTTGACCTGACGAAGATCAGAGTAGGATCGCAACGTTGTCTTTGTGTTAAACTTCTGTGGCATGGAGTAAGTGTGCAGGCGTTATTTTTTGCTTCATTTACGCTGTTTCTGACAGCCTTGCACCTACGTGGTGTGCGTATAATTACCCTCCTTCAATGCCACGAAGCTTTATAATTTCCCAAAAAGTAAGCTGGTTTATTCAACAGTCTAGAGTTGAAATGATCAGTCAATTAATCCATAAGTAGATCCACACAAAATGATCATTTTACAAGCAAACATTTTTTTAGCAAGTTGAATATCTTTGTACTTCAGATTGCTGGTTGGACAAAACAAGCATTTTATGACACGACCGTCAGCTCTAAGAAACTGTATCCACTATTTGACATTTCATAGACTAAATGATTAATCTATAGTTGCAGCCCTAAAACAGACAGAAAAGAAAGATAAAGAAAGATAACTTAGATAACTAACATAAGGCCTCAAGAAGCTCTGTGGAAAAGAGAATGTGTTTAGATTACTGACTGTCCTCACCAGTCAAAATTAGCCTCTGAATAAATTTTAGCTCTCCAGTCAATAAATAGTGTTATCAACAATATTACTGGAACTATATTGGTGTGAACACCAACTGAGCTGATTTGCAATTCAGTCGCAACTGTTTTGGGAAACACTGACTTGGCTGCCGGTATGTCCAACCAACATTTGTACTGGAGTGTTTTGGCAGTCGTTATTTGAGAAACACAGCCCTACACACTATTTCCTGTTATGATTATGATACTGTGGGAAATACTTGTTTCTAATATATAGTTATATATATGTTTGAGTACAAGTGGTGAAATTAGCCTTCTGAGTCCCTCTCATGATGTCATGTCCAGAGAGAAGGAGTGGGGTCATTCGCTACCTTTGCTCTGATTGACAAGCTGTTGGCCATCAGCAGGCTGGGCAGCCGCTCCTGATTGGCTAGGCTCCAGGAAAGGGACGAGTGAATGCCAAGGGAACACTGGCACCGACCGAGGCTCCACGTTGGTCCAAACTGTGGGAACACGAAGGGAGAGAGGAGAGAGAGAGAGAGAGAAAAAGTGAAATGTCATCATGTTTATCCATCTCAGTATCATGGACTGTAGACAGAAGGTAGCGCTCTGCCCTCTGGCAGCATGTGAAATCCTATGTGATCGTCAGCCAGCGATGAGCTAAAGCGCTACTAAAAACTACACTTTCATAGAAACTGCCAGAGACTGAAGACCATGAATGGAGTTGTGTATTCAGTCACCTACTTTGCCCCCCCTCTCCAACACACACACACACACACACACACACACACACACACACACACACACACACACAGAGACCATCCCTCAGGATAATGAGAGTTGAGGGGTCATGTGGTGTGTGATGTGATGAGGGAACCTGTTATTTTATCCACAGAGATTCCAGACTCCAGACTACTCACTGTCTAGACTGAGCCACACTGCTGCCGAGGTTCAGACTCTGAACTGAACTGTCTCTGCAGCAGGAACCATTTCAAGCCGAGAAAGACTACAGAGCACGAGTTTGTCTTGTGCACAAATCTATTACTGCTGTCAAGATGGGTCATATGGTTACTAGCAATATCACAATACTAATATAAGTATTTTCCTAATTCAGATATCACAAAATGCATGCAAAACCACCTATAAAGTAATTAAACTGATGTTAAAACACTTTTGCATCACATCAGACAAAACTCTTCCTGTGGTCGGTGACCAATGAAAACCATGTATCTCCGAATTTGGTGATTTTGCTCCCTGGATGGCAATGTTGGTCTGTCGGTCCACCACTTTGGTCCAGGCTGAAATATCTCAACAACTATTTGATAGATTGCCATGACATTTTGTACAGATATTCATGTTCCTCAGAGGATGAATTCTATTGGCTTTGGTGATCCTCTGACTTTCCATCTAGCGCCATCATCAGGTCACGTTTTTAATTNNGTTTTTTATATATTATATTTATAATAGCCTACCGATTCTCCACCAACCCCACTCCAACCTGAAAACTATGGGCGACAGAGCCTTCTGCTGCAGTGCCCCCCGACTCTGGAACGCTCTGCCTGAAGAGCTCAGGACTGCACCCAATCCTTAGTTTTAAGAAACTTCGGAAAACACACCTTTTAAACATGCTTAAACAAGATACTTCAACTCCTTAAGCTACATAAATCATTTGAAAGCGTGTTGGGTTGCCTGAAAAAAGCATTGTCACAAAGCAGAAAACAGGGGCCATTTTTCTGAGCAGGTGAGACATTTTGGAGATAAATGGTTTTCACAGGACAGCAACAATGTCTAAAATAAAACCTTCAATAATTAATTTAGTCAGTTAGTCATTAATATTTCCTCAGAATCATTCATTTGGATAGCAAATGAGAAAATGTATTCATGTCATCATGATATGATACCACTGAAAGCTCGACTACTTCTAATTTACGACCACTACTACTACCGCTAATACTAATACTACAACCACTACCAGTACTACCACTACAACTTCAACCACAACCATGCACTACACAACTGCATTTTCGTGTATTTCTACTTTGGGAATCAGTGGAATCTTCCATGGTTCTATCAGCAGAAGTTCATTCTAAGTTTCTGTACATTTATATAATATATAATAAAGATTTCACCCTCAACAGACTGAGGTTTGAACAGTTTCACCTTCCACTCCTCCCCTGACTGCAGTATTCCACATGCAGGTCTAGCCTGGTGGAAATAAACTGGCTATGAACTCTGCTGCAGCACTGCAATGTCCAGTTTCCATTTCCATTAATAATTTTATAATAAAGTATTAAAATGGTCTATTTATAGCTAAGCATTTGCCGGCTATGGCTCATCTAAAATGGAGATCCAGATATTGCTGAGCTAGACAATGAAGGAAATGTAAATATGTCCTGGATGTACTGTTGGTTCAAGTTCTCTTTTGAATGCTGATTCTGGTGTCACATGACTATTGTCGTGGAAAATACTGAAAAAGATCAGATTTTAGTCTGGTAAAGGTGAGAGTTGGTAATCAAATACCAGCAGACTCAATATCTCAGTAGTAAGAAATGAGCTTTCATATCTAGGAAGCAAGAGCCATCATCAGCATTACACCAATATGACTCAGGGGAGGCTCTCCTCACTTCTTAAAGTCTTTTGGATGAACACACATAATCAACCTTGGCGAACACCAGGATGCACATGGTATCCTTCAGATTGTTGTATATCATTTCTTGACATAGCTAGGAATTTCTTAACATCCTCATGGTCAGAACATAAGCACATCTATGCCTACTCCTTAACATCTCACCCTCGCGTAAGCCATGTGGTTGTAGCACACAAGGCATGTGATTTCTCACAGATGCATATCCTTTGTTATTTAGAACACACGTACTCAGGGAGCGGTCTCACCCATCCAGGCTAAACTCTTTTTAAATGAGTTTCTTGTATTTCATTTCCCAGGAATTTCCCTCACACTATTATCACTGTGCCCTTTGCACTTACTACTTACCGGCAGTTTATGCTGCTGTTTGCATGAGAAACCTCAGCTGGGGAAGTGAGGTTTATTTAAATATTGCACACCAGAAGTTGTTTTCTTCAGGCAGGCAAGGCCAGAAATAGTACTGATGACATACTTTATAAGAAAATATATATAATTTTTGTGTTCCTAATTTTCATAATTCATAATAATCCACAGGTAGGTCAGAGGTCAAATTCAGATATACTGCAGCAGCTCTTAAGCTGGTAAGGATTTAATGACTCAAGTACACATCAACAGTATAGCCCAACCGATACTGGATTTTTAAGGCCCATAATGATATCCATATCTATATTTGTTTTTTCTTTTTATTGATTATTAACTGTGGAATATTTTACAGTTGAAAAATCAACTTGTCAGTGCCCAAACTATGCAATGGAGACACTGTTTCTAAATGACCTCAAACCTAGTTTGGCATTTCTGTACTTCAGTTTCTTCTCTGACATATACACAGATACCAATACATCTGCAATAAGCTAATAATCGGCCTGGCCAATTTATGGGTCTAGCCCTAATCAGCAGTGTGGATACCCAGCCAACTTTAGATCCTTTGTTTTAAGTACTGTCTCCATTCTCATTCAACTTAAATGCTATCGGGAGGATATGCCAGACTGTCAGAAACAAAAACTGATTTAAAAGTTTTGAAAATTCTGTGAGGCCACTTACGCCTGGGACACACAGGACACGGAAGCGCCGTGATATGACAATTCAACAACTTCTGCTCCTCTGGTCTTTTGTAATCACACATAGAGCTGATCTTTAAGTAATAACCTCATGAATTTATAATGTAAAGCTTTTTATGTGTTCCTGGATAACACTGTACATGTAGGCCTGCGTCCACTTCTGGAGTGCCTATAGTAGGCTAATGAGTTTATATCAGAGTAAATGCTCAATGAATGGCCACAGTATAGGCAAAGCATTTGTTAGCAGTGTTGTGTAGTAAGGTGTGTAGCTTCAGTGATATACAATTGACACATTACAACCATAATAACATGTTTGTTTATCCAGTTTATCCAGTTGTCAGTGTGTCTTCTGGCCAGATTCGCGCGCGGGGAAAATAGAACAGATGCCGAAACCACAGCAGGTTATTGGCAGACTTAAGCCAAATTTAATACTTTTCCAGACATTTCAATGCTATCTTGAATTTGATGTAAGACCAAATGAATATAGAAAATGAAGAAACTATGCTGGCAGATATATGCAGCAACAGTTCTGGGACTAATTTGAATGAGCAACGCAACAGGAAATGTTTATAGGCTCAATACTATATTAACCCTGTCGTGTATCGTTGCAACAGTGAAGATACATGAGTCAGAATGTCACCCAGTGGAAGTGCAAAATCAACATACTTCACTGTTTCCACCCACAGTTGTGGTCAAACTACACATAATTACCATTTGGTCTACCATACTTTCCAACTCTGTCTCAACCAAAAATAGTGTGTATATATATATATATAGATATATATAAGCTAATATAATATATATAGATATGTGTGTGTATATATATATAAGGATTAAAATAAGTAAATAAAACAAAATCAGAGCTATTTTGTTGTCCAAAAACTTAAAATTAAAAACATACCAGCGAGCCACACCATGCAAGTATTCCTTACTTACTATGAACATGGGCATGTAATTTAATCCAGCATACGCCATCCTACGCCTTTAATTACCCACAAAAACAACAAATGTGTATTAATCCACCACCTGATTAATCCCCAACAAATGCACTTTTTTACTGCTGTTTGAGTAACGTTTTCTAAAAGCTACAGTGCCCAGTCAACTCAATTTTATTTATATAGCCCAATATCACAAATCACAATTTGCCTCAGGTGCTTTACAAGCTGTACAGCACACAACAGCCTCTGTCCTTAGATCCTCGACTCGGATGAGGAAAAACCCTTTAACAGGGAAAAAAAATGGAAGAAACCATCAGGAAGAGCAACAGAGGAGGGATCCCTCTCCCAGGATGGACAGACAGAAGTGTTTCAGGAAATTACCAAGCTATTTTTTAAAGAGGAAACTATATATTGTTGGCAAGGTTTTTAAAAACGTACTTCACAAGCAGAGGGGGCCACAGACTGGGGAAGTTGGAAAGGGACACACTGTTGGTTTTGGACTTTTCACGAGCTCTGTTGACAGTGAGAAAAAAATATCGCCAGCCTTACCCTGTAAGGTGCTAAATAAATCTGACTTGAGATTCTTCAAACTTTTAAAGGACCTGCTGACACCCTGAAGAGGCGAGGCATGAATATTCCAGGGAAGCACTGACAGTGGTGAGTTGTGAAAAATATCAGACAGAAACACTGCTCAGATATCCATCTGTCTCTATTGGTTTACTTGAAGCGCTGACAGTGATGAGTAGCGAGAGGCAGCAGTGATAAAGAAATACACGTGACGGGGTGAACAGCTGCCTTCACACTTTAAGGTGGGAAAATGACGCTACTCAACTGTACATATCCACCTGTCCTATGACCAGACATTACTACCACTAGAGAATTTTCCGAATAATTTCTCCTGTGGGTGCAAAAGCAATAATACAGTCCCTGAGATGTGTAACAAGATGGGACCTCAGCTACATCTGAGCTCTTATGTCTTCTTCTTCTCCACTGAAAGCTGCAGATGTACTCAAAGAGAGCAGTAATGAAACTTGTGATGCTAATGCAGCTGCACTTGAGCTGGGCTATATTTAGGAGAGATCTCAGCCGTGGGGCCTCCACTGCCTTCTGCCTGTGTTTGTTTCTGGGCCCACTGTGGCTCTAGGTGTTTTTAAAAATGTATGGCGGAGGAAACGTTACGCTACAGAGGCAGGTGGCTGTTAGCAGCAGTGCGAGGGATGTGAGAGGGAGAGAGAAATGAAAGCGTGCTCCGGTAATCAGCTCAGGCCTCAACGCTTTACTGCGCTAATTCTACCGGTGGAAACAGTGTATCCATGACAACACGCCGGCAATACAATTACTCCTTTTTCTGCTGAGAGTGATGAAACACATTCACATCACGCTGGACCTGCCCTTGATGCCCTGTCTGAGGTTGTTGATTGTCTGGAACACCGAGATGAGTGTGTGCGTGTGTGGTGGAGGAGGAGGTGTGAATGTCCTTGTTGCTCTCTGCACTCTTGCTCTCAGTCTTGCATGTCTAGACATGTCAATATCCTTTTAAAGTTTCTGTGAAACACCTCTTATCTCTCTCTCACACACCCGCACATGCGTACATGTAAAAAGGGTGACACCCCCTACACACGCACACTCAATAACTCTGACACTACAAACACTGAGTCACAACTTACACACAATGAGCAGCAGGTCTGGGTGGCTGCCTGAGCAACTGATATATCAAACCTTTTCTGATCTTCACGCCTCAGAAGAAAAAGGTTTCACTCTCAAGTCATCTTTACAACTTAAACCAAGTCAGGAAATGATCATTTAACCAGACGAGGGTTATAAAATATTAAATATTAAAATTTAGAATTCAAAGATTCTCATGATATAAATCTGCTACTTCTGACACTATTAATGGTTTTAAATAAATCTTCTGTAGCTGCAACCTCGCCATGTTTCCTGAATGTGTATGACTCTATACTACATGTCGTCAGTATGAAGTGTGAAACTGCACAACCTATAAATTGCCAATATTACTCTGCACTAAGACAAATTCCTGTACATTTATTACACTTTCAGTTTTCAGATTTAGAAAGTGTTGTGTTAAAATGACACAAAAAGAGAAATCATGCATTTGGAATGGAAACCATCTTCCTAATTCATATACTCAAAGTAACATTTCTGAGTTTTGGCTGTAATATCGCAAGGTTGGCATGGAAACAAGCACACAGTATATGATTAACCCAAACACCTCTATTTCTCAGCGGCCAATTTTCTTATATCCAACAGTGTGCACACAAAGCTGACAAAACATTTTAACAACAGATTTTTGTCCAAATGCATACTTTGAAAGAGGGTGCACAAAATTGCTGATAAGAGTTACATCACCCCCTTTCATTCTCCCTCAAACAACACCGTGCTTCTTCTGATATTTATAGTACACACTGTATTTTAGAGAAGAAGGTAACGGTAACCAAGAGGAAAATAAACATACTATATGTATGACACTCCCTAGAAGACCAAAATCTACATGCAGTTCCTGAAATGGACTGAAGCTTGGGTCAAAAATTAATTTTAATAAAATGCCTTCAAAAAACTTCATCCATTATTTATTTACCTGGAGCTTTTCTTTTTTTGTTGTCAGTATAATATGCATGAATGCATTTACTTTCCCCCTGTGTGCACAAATCAATTGTTTACCGTGTGCTATTGGCAAAAAAACTGAATTTCTTAGAAAACAACAAATGCACAGCCCAAAGCAGCATAAAATGTCTCATATTCTTACTTTGTCTATCATGATATACTATGTATGTAATCAAAAATAAAATTAATCTGAAAATTGAGTATTTACCACATACACGCCTAATAAATATTAATTAATAACTCAATGAAACACTCCTGAAAAAGATCAAAATGCCTTAATAAGACAAATCAAGGAAGCAAAAAGACGTCCTTTGAATATGGTGACTTTCTTACACTGCAAGCAAACAATAGTAAAGAGTACATGAGTCATAGCCATAGCACTGTGATAACACTTCTGTAACCCTAGAGAGATAATGAAAGCGAGAAGTACTAGGCTAGAGTACATAAGCTTCAGCCTGCACATCCCTTCCTACTTTACAGTATGGCAGTGTGGCTCAGCAGACTTTGCATTTGACGCGAACAAAGTCACAGTGCAATAATGATCTCTCATTCCCTCTCCCCTTCCTTCCTTACCAGTCCCTGGGCGTCCCATGATGATTTGCTTGCGTGGAGCAGGGTGAGGCGACTCAGCTGGCAGTATGAGCGGCAGCAGAGCAGTCGGCGTTGGGTGACAGGCTACCGGCTGTGGCAGCGACCCCCCAGAGGCATCCTGGTGTCCCTCAGGTTTCCTCTCCCTCTCCCTGCCTCCAGAACCAGAGGAGGACAGAACAGAGCCCGATGAAGTGGGCATCGACCCAGGGGTGGAGGGGCTGGACAGGGCAGCGTGGCCCACTGTGGCTGGAGTCAGGGACTGGGAGGAGACATCAAAAAGGTGTTTTTAGTATTTGCAGAGAACTGACTCATGGCAATAATAAAGCAGATGTACATAATCTTTCAAAATAATATTAAAGCGAAAATCTATCTTTTGAGAATTAAATACTTAAAAGAGAGCAGCTACTCAATCTACCCCTGCAGCATAATCCACTTCTCCTCTGTTGGTTCAGTTGTTCAGTATGTTCCATACACTCATAGATTCTTAACAACATAGCTAATAACACTACTTCACTGTCACGCTATTACCTTAAGTGCAAGAGTGGTTTCAGAGGTTTTTTCTAAGAGCATTTTGATGCATTTTCTGCTATGACTCTGGGCCTCCATTGGACTCCATTATAACTGCCGTGAATCCAAGCTGACTTGGAGAAAGCTACAAACTTTTAAGAGCCACCTTTAAGGTTTAGTATTTGATACTAAAAATATAGATTTTAGGTGGAGTATTGTTTTAATTCACTTCAAGGTGGAGTTTCTCAGTCACTGACAAAATTATAGAGATTATACATCACCTACATTACAATATCAAAACAATAGTCTGAATCAGTGTAGACAGACACTTTTGCAAGATCAGTCTCTGATTAACAGCAAATTAACAACAAAAAAGCACAAGCATTCTTAAATACTCATCACTAAAAATGTGTCAAACTATTTAATGGATGTTCTAGATTTTTTAGGGCCACAAAAACAAAAAATAATGACTCTCTTACCGAGCTGGAAGTGACCAGGACAAGTGTGGATGTGGGGTTGCGCAGGAGAACCGCACCATTGGTGGTGGCCCCGTTGATGGGGACGGGGACCTGCAGGCCTGGGGGAACTGTGTGTTGGGGCTGGCTGTGCTCTCTGGACCTGCTTCTCTCTCTCCTTCCTAACGGGCCATCAGAGAACTTGGCCAGGGGGACATCTGGGTTGCGGACAATGACTGGAGAATCGCGGAGGGGGACAATGCGGCGTGGGGAGGGTTCCTGGGGAAGCGGGGAGGGAGGAGTGGGAGAGACCAGCATGGGCGGAGGCGTGGAGGCAGCGGAGGATGGTGGCCTGCTGGTGGCGCTACGGGGCCGGGGGAAAGAAAGTGAGGAGGGGGTTGTGGGCTGACTCTGGGGGGAGAGGACTCTGAAGGCGGCAGGGCTGTGGCCCAGGGTTGGGTCTCCCACGACCCCTCCCCCTATGCCGACCAGCTGCTGTTGATCAGGTTTGGTTTGGTAGTCCTGGATTGCAGGCAGCGGAGGGGGCGGGTGGGTGTCGAGCTTCCTCTTGCTGGGGCTCATGGGGACTGTGAAAGTGAGATTGGTCTGAAAAGTGGGCACAATCCCCGACAAGTGCCGCTCTCGCTCAGCACCTGGCGTGCCCATCTTAGTGCCGCTAAGTTGGCGATGGCGATGGCGTGGAGTAAGTGAGGCAGAAGCAGTAATGGGGCTGAAATTGGCAGGGCGAAAGCCAAAGAGTGGAGAGGGTGAGGGTGATGGAGTAGGGGAGAAGGGCGACTGGTTGGAGATAGGGGAGAATGATGGCGTGCCTGAGCGGGAGCCCCCCAGGGAGACCAGCATGGTCGCTGCCTCACACTCATCAAAGTCGAAACGAGAGAGGTCCTGGGGGAGCAGAGAGGGAAGGACCAAGCGGGGGCGGGAGTCTCCTCCACGGCTGCTGGCCTCACTGCTTTCCCGTGACGTCTCATCCCAGTCAAACTCAGAGCTGGCTCTCCCACCGCTCAGACGGAGGTCAGACGGTGTCAGGGTCCCTGTGCTGCTGGCTCCACCTCGCTCCCGGCTGCCTCCACTTGCTTCCATCTCCTTGGTCCTCATTGAGAGGTGTCTGGAGCAGTATCCTCGGCGCTGGGACTCCTTAGAGCAGCCCTCCCTGGAGCACAGCCTCCTCCACTGCTTCCCATTGAACTTCTTACGGATGCCTGTTGGCGTGCACACCACATCTCCCTTCTTGTACTTTTGCTGGGCAGCTGTCAGTGGGGTGCGGGAACGTGAGGAGGAGGAGGAGGTTGAACCTGATCCGGATCCACCGCCACCACCTGCTCCTCCACTGGAAGAACCTCCTCCTGACACCTTCTCTACTCTGGAGGAAGATGCCGTGGAAGAGGAGATGGGGGGGAGGGGAGGGAGCTGGGGGGTGGTAATGACAGCACCAGCTGCTGCAGCTGCTGCGGTTGCTGGGTCAAGGCCTAACAGGACAGGTGAAGGAGGGGGATGGGGGTTCAAGGCCAGGTGCGCAGGGGGAATCCCGATGCCCCGCACCACAGACAGGTGGGGATTGAGGTAGCCAGGCGGGGGCTTAGAGACGATGTGGCGGTGTTGGGGAACTGCCATTGGTTTGGCCCCAGGTATGATCGCCCCCATTGGGACCATGTTAAAGTGGGACACCTCCATGTCTTCTTCGGGGGTGAGTGGCATGTACTGGTGGTGTTGCTGTTGTTGTTGCTGCTGCTGCTGCTTTGCACTGTTCTCCCTTTCTCGTTCTCTTTCCCTCTCTCTATCCTGTTTTCTCTGGAGGTCCCTCTCCCTTTCCAAGTCTTTTTCAATTTCCCACTCTCGGCCAGGAGCAAGGCTGAGGACTGATGCTGGGGTTACTGGGGAGGCAATGTTGTGGCCCGATGTGGAGGAAACAGGGACCATGCCTGGGTAGGGCATTCCTCTCCCCAGCACTGACCCCACGCCGGGTGTCATCCCCCGGCTCAAACGACACACCTCCTGCTCCACGTCTATCTCCTCCCTGTCCTCACGCTCCCTTTCGTTGTCTCTGACCCCCTCTTCTCCATCTCGTCCTCCTCCAGACGGCAGATCCAGGTCCCAAGGTGGCACCAGAAGCCGGAGTGTTTGTCGGGAGACCCACACTGCCTGGGTAGCACCAGTTGACCCTCTGCCATCCTCTTCCTCATCCACAGAGTGAGACCTTTCCTCAGACAGGAGGACACGGTAGCGGTTGGCAACTGCAGGGTGTGTGTCTACCTGGGTCACCACACCTTCTCGGTACCACTGCCACTGACCCTCACTGCCCTCCTCATTGCCAAATGGTACACAGACACGGGTGCCAATAGCTATTGGATGGACACCAGGCGGCGGGGCATCTAGGATAATGTCCACCACCCCTGGGGGGCTGTCATGTCGATACGGATAGCGGCACAGTGTCTTCTCCCCATTCAGTTGTACCTCCAGGCTTCCAAATTCACCGCTGACCTTACGAACCACCCCAGCCCGGAACACCAAGTCTGAACTCCTCCCTTCATCTCTCATTTCGCCTCCTCCTTCCTCGTCACTTCTTCTCCGGAGCTGGCGGGCAAGGACACGCTGATTCTTCAGCCCTTTCGCCAGGGCATCAGATAGCGCATCAGGGAGACTAGGTGGTGCGTGTGTAGACATCTGTGTGAGGGTGTGTGTGTCGCCAACAACCTCCAGGTCAGCTGAGTGCTCGCTGGCAGTGTCTGTTGAAGAACAGCGGGGCAGGGGGCTGGGCGACACTCGCTCGGCATCTCTCACCCCTTCACCTCTTCCAGGCCTTTCCCTCTCCCCTCCCAGCGACAGGGTAGGAGGTCCTGGGGAGCCATCCTGAGGCCCATCCCTGCGAGTGGTCCTGCTGTGGAAGTCGTCCATCAGGCTCCTACTCTGACTGTTGCCATCAGGGTGCGAGACACAGATGTCACTTCCTGAACCCGTTGACCCGTGGTTGATGACTCCACCACAAAGAGGAAGAGGAGGGGGCGTGTTGGAGGAAGGGTTGCTATGGTTACCAGTAGCAGACGAGCAGTGTTCAGAGGTGTACTTCTTCTTGGGAACGCGGGCCTTGAAGGTGGCTGTTTTCCGGCTGGAGGCGGGGTTTGGACTGTTGTTGGCGCTTGGTGTACTACTGTTACTACAACTGCTACCACCACTGTCACTGTGGCTGCCACCGCTCACAGCTGACCTCCCTGATCTATCATCCGAGGATGTCGAATATTTCCCAGAATCCATCACAAGTGATACTGTCGTCTCTGACAGCCCGTCTCTATGAAGCCCTTCCCCTTCTGCTCTGATTGGGTCCACCTGGGAGGACTCTGAGTGTGAGTTAGAAGAAAAAGAAGAGGAGGGTGTTCGGTTTTGTGGGGATCTGCTTCTGTCTCTGTTATCATCTGAGTCTCTCTTCTCCCCTCCTTCTGGGGCATCCCCCGCTCCGCGACGCTTCCCCCCTTTGGCCCGGGTGGAGGGAGGAGAGCGCCGGCCCTGCTTTTTTATCGGCTTCATCTTTTCATCTAGCTTGCCTTTTCTCCAAACAAGTCTTTTTATTTATTTATCCCAGAGATTCTCTTTGGCGTTCCTCTCTTGCTATGCCTTGATTTTTTTCTTCTTCTCCCTCCTTCCTATTCTCTCTATTTTCCTCCTCTGCCGGGGCCTCTCTCTCTCATCCTGTCTTGTCTTCGTTGCGCGACTTCGGCACTTGCCCACCTTATTCCAGAGACTCTGAAAGAAAGGGAACAGGGAGTGTGGGTTACTCATGTGGCAAACACATTCAGACATGCACAAAGCCCATTCACCACGCAATATAACTACTAACTGCATGGCTTTGAGAGGAAAACTGACTGACTGAATCAAAATCAAACATCTATGAAAGCATTAAAGTGACATCAAAGTAATTCAAAATAAAAGCACAGAAAAAGTGACTTTGTGATTACAGGCATGATAAAAATAAGAGTAATAAACTGTTAAACATTAATTTTAAGAAATGTATTCCCTGCTAAATGATGCACCATCGTACTAGAGTAGTAATGAATATGACTCATCTACAAATTCATTACACATTAATTCATTACATAACAGGTTCTACTCACATTACACAAGGCCTGCATCCATACCAGGTACATATTGAAAACAGGAGGCCATATTGTAGGGTAAACACAATTTCGACTTACAACACAGTATGGAAATAGTGAGAAGCACTTTGCAATTTGCCCAGACAAGCCTTTCTGCATGCACTCCTCTCGCACACACACTACTTCTTGGCCGGGGCAGTAGAGGCGGGGGAATTCCTTCTTTGCTCGCATACTGAAACCCTCCCTTTCTCTCTCTCTCTCTCTCTCTCTCTCTCAGTGGCGACCTTTATCTATGTATTTCAAAGCAGAGTCAATCCGCCCCTACAAACTCCATTTCCTGTGGAAGACCATTACCTAACTTCCCGTTACTTTATTCCTCCCTCTCTCTCTTTGCTACTATTACACTTTCATTCTTATCCCCGGCCTGCATTTTCTCTTCTCTCTCTAATATTGATTTCTACCTCTCATCTCTCTCTTTCCTTGCTCTCCTTCCACTTAGTCTCTATCCTCATTTTGTGCTGCAGTCAACCAGAAAAGCAGAGTTGTTCCGAATAATTGTTATTCCACACCAGAGTCATTCAGTATCGCTCTTAGCCATGCCAGAGTCATTCAGAATATCTCCTATTCCACACCGGACTCATTCACAGTTCTGCCTCCGTTTAGAAAGTAAAACAGATTGATTTTGCTGACTTGTTGAATGAAAGACTGTTGTCATTTAACTGGTTTGTTTGCTGTGTTGCTGATACGCGCGGGACTCGCCTCAGGTCCTTGCTGCTGTGTGCTCTGCCTCATTTCTTCCAATACAAGAGTCTCCACACAGCTACGAGTGCCAGAAAGATGTTAACAACAAGCGTATAAGAGGGAGAATCAAAACACCCCCTATATGCTCTGTCATCGTTTTGAAATTTCTCACTCCAACTGTGATATTCACTGTCAAAATGTTCTGGATTGATGTCTATCAACCACCACTCTGCATGTCTACTTGTCAGTGACTGTCTGTTAACTTACATGTCTGCCTGTCTGTCCCTGTTTCTACATCCATCCTCCCACCAGTCTCTTTCTCTCTGTCTGCCTGTCTCTTCTCCCTTTTGCTGCCTTCCTGTTTGTCTGTGAAGGCTCGCATTCATTCAGGTCCTTTTAATATCTGCCACATCATATCGGCTGGAGAGAAATCCATTTTCAGAGACGAGTGCCGCCTGTCTCAAGGCCACACACACACAGCAAACATCTATGTGATGATAGTTGATAGTGCACACAGACAGCTAGAAAGCTCACAGCCATCACTGTGCTCTATGTAAATCCCTATTTAGGACAGACAGCCATAGAGCAGCCACCATAAAATAATTTGGCAGCGGGCCTTACTTGGTCACGATAGAGGTATGCTACGTGTGTTTACTCAGTAGTGCACTGTGTACAACAGCTGGTGTCAGAGTCATGGGCCTAATGATAACAGCTTAAAGACAAACTGACGCAACTAACACTCCCCTCTGTGAAATATGGAGAAAGGAAGCCCATATGGGATCTATAGTAGTCCTGTGTCTTGAGCATAAATAAAGTGCAGGCTAACAAGTTCAATCATATTTTATTCGCAGAACAGCGTTTATTTGTTTTATAGGTTGACATGAATACATAGTAAACACGACGGTAGGCAACATCGAGCTGACACAAGTCATGTGAGGTGACAAAAACATAAACTGCTGCCTTTCCGGGTGCATAATTTAGTTAACGACTGTCCAGGTGTACGTCATGGGTTAATCACTTTTTCAAGTGGGCTAAAGCAAACTAAAAACAGCTTACGCACAATGCTACTGATTATAATATAAAGTATAATGTGAGTTAACTTGATAATTTTTATGCTATAAACATATAGGCCTAATGCATAGAAAACTGCATATGCCCTCCACCATTATTAGCCAACCTTGGCATAAATTCACCATAACTCACCATCACCTGAGCATACAGGGTAAAGTGGTGAACTTAGGCAGATCTTTCAGTCCCTTGTGATATATTTTAACCTCCTGTGGTGTTGCTAAATCATGTTTAATGGTATATTTCTGCCCCCCACCAAACTGCATGCTATTTAAAACTTTTGTCATTGGCAGGGCACCTCTTTAAAAGTGTATAACAGGATTACTACGGTGCTTTCTAAACGACAGGCCAGGCTGTAGAAATATATTGACATAATCATAATCCAGAGTAGATAACAGCTGTTAACTTTATCTAGACAAGGCCCAAAGCACAAAATGCAAACTACAGGAGGTGATGTCGTCACCTCTGGTTTAGCTGGATAGTACCGTGTATGTGTCAAGCCCTCGTAGTACCGCGATTACTACCAGTTTTACTCCACAACACAGCAGGCCGTGGCGTGCAGCGACCAGGCCTCAACTACACACAAGGCCGCTTGGAAATCCTCTACTCACTGTCACCGGGAAATAACCGGTTTAACGGGCATATTGACCCTTAATACTACGTAATACGGCCCGTATCCCCCGTGCTGCATGACAGTGTTAAATGTCCCAAGCAGATGAACACGTTAACTTTGTCAATCCACTCCACAGTCACACACAACACACCGACAAAACAGCGGACAAAGTCGGTTGTTCGGCCCATCCGAAAGTGACAGTCGTCCGAAAATATAGCTAAAGCTGCCCGGATAACTTTGCCTTGACCCTCGTCGTCATTTGCATTATTGCAACCGCGATACAAGAGGGAGAAAGTGTCAATATGTGGCCACAAACTAGTCCAAGGAGAAGGCCCCTCGAGCCCCTAAAAAAAACACATTAATTCAAACAGCCACGTTGATTCATGAAAAAGAGGAAGAAAATATGTCAGTGCAAGAGAGGAGGAGGAGGAATGACAAGCGAGGAGTTTTCGAGGTTTGATACAACGCAGGAAAAAATAACAGTTGTTCTAGGAAGTCCAACGGCAGTTATGGCGTTGAATTTATTTCTAGTGGAAAAGTTTCAAGCTCACTATGTCTAACCGCACCGCTCCCTTTTTTTTCACAGAAGACACCCAATCCGCCCTCTACTCCTCTCCGTAGGCCACCCAGATATCGGAAAATATGCTGATCAGCTCAACTGCTAATACTGTTTATGGCCACAGTAAACATGAACAACGTTAGCAGCTCGGCAAAAGCACAACAAGCCCCACTGCAGTGCTGCAGGAGAAAGATTTGTGGGCAGCTTATACTCACCAGAGCTAATATAGTACCCCAGTGTGATTCTCTGTTGAGTCCGCCGGGTAAAATAGGGCAGGGTGGCCAGTCGTCCGCAGCTGCCAATTAGCGGCCGTTCATGTTTCTCCGGCAAAGCAACTTAAAAGGAGGAAAAACTACTGCCCTGTACATTCTACACTACAGTCGCAAAATGGTGAATGAAGCCCCAAAGCCTTGACAACCAGCCCGTGCGGCCAATCGCGGAGCACGAACGCGTACAGTAGCCAATGGGATCCCGCGGAAGGGGAGCGGGGGCGGAGCCACGCGTCAAAGTAAAATTGATGGACGGCGCGCCGCGGCCAATCACAGTGTGGGAAAACACAGAACAGCTGTTGGGAGAGCGAGGCTGCGGCGGCCAATGGGGCTCCTCTGTGGGCATGTCTGTGACTTCTACAGGCACGCAGGACAGGAATGAAATCTTTCTTTCTTCTTCTTTTCATCCCCTCTTCATGTGTCTACAAACACGAGGACGGGTGTAGACAAAAGGGGGAGGCTGTCTGTGTTTTTGAAACGGGTTGGACTTCTTTCAGTGGACTAAAAAAACACTGACATGACATTATCAAATTTAATATAGATCAATATGTCATGTCCCAAGCTGTCTCACATATTACAACTACGACTCACACTTATGAAACAGCTTTAACAAGCCTAGTTAACTACCTGTGTGCCATTTGTGTAGCTGTGTGTAACCCCTGTGCTGTGCAGTGTCTCCACTATGGTCCATGTGAGCCACAGGTTGAGTGTAGTTTCAGAGGAACCACAAAGAACACCAACTCCCAAATTCTCAGGCTTTCTCTCTCTCCATCCCTCTCACAAACTCACTGTCTCTCTCTCCCTCCCAGCTAATCAGAGGGGCTCTAAAGAGCACAGCATCCCTTAGTCCCGCCTCCCCAGCCAATCAGGGCAGCCGCTGGAGGCTGTACGTCACCAGAGCAGCGTGTGATTGGCTGAGAGGCCTGGGGTCTGCAGGCCAATGACCGAGTGCTGTGGTGAGGTCATTATGCTTGTTGCCATCAGCTTGGCCAAACAGGAAGAGTGAAACCCCAGTGAGTAAGTTGGTCCAAACGTGGGATTATGGTTCCTAAGAGAGTGACCCATATACACTGTGGGCCTCCCTGCGCACACACAAACACACACACTGTGTGTACGCAGGGAGGCGTGCATGTGTGCGAGCAGGTACAAGGCTGTAATACACTGAAGAATACAAGACAACATGCAAACAGGCTAAAAAAAATACAGTTAGACACGCATGAGTGCACACACACAAACACACTTACTCACAGATATGTGCCCGTGCAACACACACACACACACACACACACACAAGCAACACAGTGGCATCCCGCTGTGATTTCATAAGACACTAATGGTGTGTGGATTGCTGTGTAGCAGTGCGACATGCTGTTTCTATAGCTTACAGGCACAGATGGCGAGTTTGGTCAATGATGATACAGAGCTGGCTGGTTGCGGCATTGCAGTCTGCCTGGCACATACACACACACACACGCGCGCACGCACACAAGCGAGCGGGTACACAGTTACACACAACTGGGCGCACGCATACAAGCAAGCACCTACACACACATAGCAGGCGCAGTGGAGTTAGAACATGCCTGGGCGTTACATAAGCTGTACGTGTACTGGAGCACACACACACACACACACACACACACACACAATGCGCCCAGCCCGATGCAAGCACACACACACACACACACATATACACACTTTTGTGTATATTGTGCAGACTATATAGCCTCTCTGAGCATGCAAACATACAGACAAGCACTGTTGCACGTACAACAAAGTACAGTACAGGTTTATTATTAGTATGTAGTTTGCATAGGCAACCCCTCCACATACACACACATACACACACACACATGCAGACACAAGCTCAGCATTTACGTATTTACTGCACACATTTCATGGCTGTAACATGTACAACTTGTGACTCGTAAATCTTTGAAAATGCACCACAAACGCAGACGCACGCACATGTTAAGTGCAGAGTGAGTGGGATCTCCAGACATCTCCCACACCCCTGATAGTGAAGCACTGCAGTCTCTGTCTCTCTCTAACTGACTGCTCATTCACTGTAGATGAGTGTGTATTCAGAAATGTAGGGCGAGTACAGCGAGCACGCAACTTTGAGGGGTGGCTGGTTTCATAAGGCGCCGCCAAGAGACATTAGAGAGAGGAAGAGACCCGAGATTTAAGTCTCAGAAAAAGCTTCAGGGTGAGACTGGAAATGAAAGCGTGAAGCTTTGGCGGTGAAAAAAGGTAGAAGTGAGACAGACATTGAAGAGAATTACGAAAGACAGGTCGTTGCACGAAGAGAAAGAGGGACAAAGAGACAGACATGAATCGTGCGAGCGACAGAAAGAGAGAGAAACGGCCAGAGAGGTAGACGGCGAGTGAGTCTTTCCTGCAGAAGTCAAGCTGTTTGTGAATGAGCGCCATAAATCCGCCTGGTATTAGCACCTCTGAGCACTTTCTAAGAATGAGGCGGAGAGCTGTGGCTAAGCCCCCCAATCCCAGTCACTTTATACTAAATGCATTACGGCCACTTAACTGCTAAACAGCTCCAGGGACCCTGCACTGTACCTGACCCAACACTCTAACACTCTCTGATTTAAGTGTGTGTGTGTGTTTTAAAAAAAGAACAAAAAATCGAGAGCGAGAGATGGGCCAGATGAGGCCAACTCTTCTCTTCTCCACCGCCCCGGCCAACATTTTGAGGTTGAGTAGATGTACAGTAGATTTAACAGCCTGCACCTGCTGTGAATAATGAATCCTGAGATGACTGTGCAGTCACTTATAGCCACTGCCTGTATAATTAATAGTAGTAATTTTCAACATCTTTCTGGTGTTAGATGAATAGGTCGGATCCCAAATCAATTTTTATACAAATACTATACTATTAGTATTAATACTCACAGTAAACAGAAAGGGATGTGAGGCATGCACTGAGTGATATCATATGGGCCTGCAGCTTTTGAACTGCCATTACTTTCAAGTTTCACCACTTCACACATGTGGTTGACATGGTTGAAAGTTACATAACAAGCCAGTAAGTTGACCTTGAGGTGAGACTGTGTTGTCAGCTGCTGTTTCCAAGGTCAATAACGAGCCGTCGAGCTAAACTTTGAAGTCAAGGTCCTAAAGGTGCTCTGGATTACGGAAAGTTTAAACATCTGCTGTTTCAAGGCAACTGAGCAAAATCAATGTGCTGATGAGGACCGCGTGATATGGTCAAAAGCTCCAGAACATTTGAGCAGTGGTGGACGTACTCAGACTCTTTACTTAAGTAAAAGTAGTAATAATACACTGTGTTACAAGGAAAAGGTTTAGTAAAAGTAATATAAGCAAAGTGCCACTTGGAGGCAGCGGAAACAAGCTGTGAACACAACACTCACATATCATCACCTTTTAAGTTGATATGGTGAACAACCATTTTGGTTTCTATCTACTCCTGAGGGAAATATCTGGCTCTTGAGAGAGAACTAAAACAGTAAAGTTGCAGCCTGATACCTGAACAATGAGCTGAAACTTACTATAAAGCTCCGTAAAGCTGATAATTACTCTGTAGGTTCGTCAGTACGAGCGACCCCTTTCACACTGTCACATTTATATTGTTATTATAAAAATATTGATTACAGCTGCTTTAAAGTATCAAAAGTAAAAGTACTCATTATGTAGAACAGCCCCTTTTAGAGGATTATAATGTTAGAAAATTAGCTACTGTATCATTCTATTATAATCATTGATGTGCCAACATGTAAGCAGCATTTTAATGTTGTAGCTCATCAAGGTGGCGCTAATTTCAAGATAAATTAATAAATGAGGTTAAAGTTGTAATCTTGAAGATTTTCATTTCGTTGTCTTTCGCAGCACCCATGGCGATCAGTAACTGCAGGTGTGTTTTTGGACCTCACTTCCCAAGTTTCATCGTCTGTTGGCCATAGGAACCGTTTACTCGCAATGCTAGCAGACACC
>NTHP01000497.1:0-50171 GCA_003416845.1 Oplegnathus fasciatus | reverse complement strand
AATGAAAATCTTCGAGATTATATCTTTAAGTTCAATTTTAGTTAAATATCTTGATCTGCAAAGTAACTTGTAACTGTAACTGTCAGATAAATGTAGTGAAGTACAAAGTGCAATAATTCCCTCTGAAATGTTGCAGAACAGAAGTACAAAATAGCAAAAAAATTGAAATATGTAAGTAAAGTATAACTAGCTCAAAATTTAACAAAAAGTACTGACTAAATCTACTTAATTACTTTCCATCACTGCAAACAAGTAAATGGACCTTGATGTGAAAGTCAAGACTGAACTTTTAAGCTGAAATTCATATATATGAATCAATGCAAAAATGTTTTCTCAGTGACAGATTGGTTTATTTTTGTTTCTCTTCACTGCTCTTTTCATCTCTTTTGACACAACAAAGATAGAAGTTGATTTATCGCGCCTCACTTTCAGTTACATGTTACATTGAAGGTCAACATGTGTCCTCTAACAAAATGACAAATTTTAGTGTGGATGCTGGCGCTTTAAAGTTTGCTTTTACTTTACTTTTGTAATTTTCCAGTGTGGAGATACAGAACAACAAACATAAAACATTTTTAGAAAAGATATTTGCTTTGAAATGGAGGCCTTACATGCAATATTTCTACCCTTCCCTCTCTTCCACCATGGACACCTGTACTATTGGTTACCATTTTCAAAAAACAAATGCCCACTTCCTGTGTGGCCTGATATCACTTTCCTACTGTGACTTGCTTGCAAATCAAGTAATAAGGTACCTTTTTTTTTTATTACTTCAGTTTGCATATTTCTCTAATGTGAGCACATTAGAACCGTTGTTTTGCACACATCAACTGTTGTCCTCTTACAACATGACATGAAAAACAGATCCAAATATTCCGCGAGAGGCCCCTAAGGAATAGTTTAAAAAAATGTAAATTTTATGTTTGTACTTATTTGGATGATTGTTGAACTTCCCGACCTGCTGCACACCATGAAATGGCTGCAGAGAGACAGCGCCATGTTTACTTTCCTGTTCTTGACCCCACCCGGCATAACCTCTTAAGCTTTGCTTTTAATTAGAACATTTAACGGCCATTATTTAAATCAATTTAGTCAATTTAAACATTTATTTCAGTGTTCAGTGTTAAATGTTTTTATTGTCTTCTATCTATTTCACTTTTTTATTATCATTTATCTCTTTTATTGGTTTTATTATCTCACTTTTATCCTTTTTATTTTTCTGTGCATTAAAATGTTTTACTGTTTATATTTGAACTGTTTGTTTATCAGCTTGTCAGTTACCTGAAAAGCACTAATCTGTACAAGAGGTGCTATATAATAAAGTTTGATTGATTAATAACATCACCATTGTCTGCAGTTTTCAATATTGATTATCAGAAGTGAACAAAACTACTTCCTTATAAAGACGACAGAGCTGATAGATTAGTTAGACATTATAAAATGGAAAAATGGCACCAGTGGTGACACCTTTTCATTCATTCTGGATGGTGGTTCAGTTTTATTCACGTCTACAATATCTACCGCAGTGGCATCTATTGCTCAGTAGATGGCGCTGTTTCCCCTCTGACTAAAACGCACTGACCTATAAGCAAGTGATCTTCAATGTTCCTCATTTCTGTTGGTTGTGTGATATTGTCATCATGCTTTGAGCTATTAGAAATCATTGACGTTTGATTCATCCATATTTGGCTGCTTCACAGACACATAAGTAGAGAGCTTGAAACTAAAAGTTCATTTTCAACTGAAATTTTATATTTGTAGCCAGTTTGTACTTCATTAGTAAGTGGAGGTATCGTCAAGGAGGTTTTATTATAAGGATAAAGATATATTTTTAAATTAGAGGAAGAGTATAACTAGAATCCTTTAAGTCATGATGTGAAAAATATGAAAGTCTGAGGTTAGAAGGACACATGAGACCATTACGTTCTTTCAACGTGTTATTTTGAGTCTTGGGCTTGGTTTTGATTTTGGTTTTGATTCCAATCGTCCAATTGAATAGTCCAATCTATTGTAGGTAGACTCTTTGCTTATTGATATACCTCTCTGGGGGTCCAGACCCTCAGGTTGAGAACCATCGGATGAGAACATATTGACGAGGGAACAGATCTGAGCAGCAGCTAGTGGACATTCTCTTCTCGTGACTCCCACAGATAATGAATCCTTATTACTGAGGAGGCTGCTCTGCCGGCTCACTGAGCCGCGAGGACAATCTGCCTCCAGAAATATACTCACACGCCTGCTGCTGCGCAGGTACTCAACTGTCAGCATGTAATCCTCCACACATCCTGACTGACTGACTACCAGCTCAAGTCAACCAGTCTTCAGTGAGTTCTGTTTCAATGAAACTTTTATTCTGGTGTCTGAATTTAACATTTTTTTCCTATACTTTACTTTCTTTCATTAATTATGTCCTAACTGGGTTTATAACCTCCAATAATTTAACAGTTTTAGGCGTAATAGTGTGAACTCTTATCATTAAGAGGAAGTAACTGTAACTGTTGTAGAACAAGGAAAGGAAAAGAAAAAAATAATAACATTAATAGGAAAGAAAGGATAGATATATAACTTGTCAAACTTATTTAAGCTCACTTTTTTCCATTTTTCAATATGGATACTATATTAAGGAATATTTTTCAGACTAAAAAACTAAAATATTTTTTGTTATTTAGTCAATTATACATTATTATACGTAATATACGTTACATTATAACAATTATACGTTATTAATTTGATCTGATTTAGTCTCAAAATGTATCAAAAGTAGCTGATTTTTATTCATTTATATATTTTTTAAAAACAGATTATCATAATAATTTCCATAATAGGTTCTAGTCAAAAATTGAATTGTATATAAAATCAATATTCATACAATTTAATTCAATTATTTGATTTCAATTTTTATTTCAAATATTTTACTAGTGGCAACCTGATTGCATATTTTTTAAACAATTTGTCAGTTACTGTAGTTAGAGAGACTGTCTTCGTTTTTAAGCAAATTACATGTGCGATAATCTATTGTCTATTGTGCCAGCCCTTATATATACACAAACACAGAAAGTCAGTTTTTCACTCAGAAGGTAAGTATATAACTCGCATAATAAGAAATGTTAAATTAATTATTTGCCTCACCAGGTTTTAAATGTTGGCGGTCCAGAGCTTTCACTGTGACCACTGTGAAAGTGAAGGCGGAGTCCCAGCAGGAGCCCAGCAACAATGCATGATAATTAGCCTTCTGTTGTGATCTGGTTTCTGTCTCAGGCTCTCTGGACTGTGACCTCTGACCTCGTCCCACAGCCAGACAACAATCCCTCTCCACTGGAGGCCAAACAGCCCGTCAATCAGCCTCCTTTTAATACGGACCCGTCCCCTGTTAAGATCAGCAGCCGATGAATGCTTCAAAACAGAGTGCAGGGGACAGATTGGAGGGGAGGATGAGAGCTGCTGGTTAGAATAGAGAGATGAAACAAATACTTTAATGATTAACAGGATTTTAAAAATGAGAACACAAAGAGACTGTAAGTGAGGAAAGTATAGAAAATTAGATGTGTGGGTACAGAGAGAGGTGGTGTTGAAATCAGTCATGGGTCAAATAGCTGCTATGAATACTATTTAGCACAATAGTCTACAACAGAAAAGTAAATGAAAGTCAGTTTTGTATGGCATGCTACATCTGACAGACTTAAAGCTACCTGTCTCAAAACACAAGGTCAAATAAAGTAAAAATTATTTACAACTGCCCTATAAAGTGGGACAATATTACAATAAAGTTTTTACTCAAGTTAAATGAATAATTCAACATTTTCAGAAATACAGAGTTAGATGAGAAGATTAATACCACTCTTATGTCTGTTTGGTAAACAACTAACGTTAAGGCTAGCAGCCGGTTAGCTTAGCTTAGCATAAGGACTGGAAATGTGGGAAACAGCTAGCCTGGCTTTGTCCGATGGTAACAAAATTCGCCTACCAGCACTTGTAAAGCTCATAAATTCACACATTATATTTCATTTGTTTAATTAGTACAAAAACCAATGTGTAAAATTTATAGTTCAGCATTTTATGGGGGTTAAATGCTGGCTTATGTCTTGGCAAGGAGCAGTAACTTCCTGGAGGCTCAGGTGGTTGCCTGGCAACCGAGCCACTATCGTTTTCACACTTTGTTTTTTGTGTGGATTAAAGGAATGTATGGAAGCCCATTTCTGCTAATATGATGAAAAAAAAATCCTGTAAGTCATTATAATGAGAAAGTTTCTCGAAATAATGAGTTAGTATCTCGAAATAATGAGTTTGTATCTCAAAGTAATGAGAAACTTTGTCAAAATAATGAGTTAATATCTCAAAATAATGAGTTAGTATCTCAAAATAATGAGTTAGTATCTCAAAATAGTATAGAGTCAGTATTTTGAGATACTAAGTCATTATTTCGAGAAAGTTTCTAATTATAATGATCTTTTTTTTCATCACATTGGCAGAAATGGGCTTCCATAGCTAGCTTTACGTTAGCTTCATATTTAGCTAGCATGCAAACATGAGAGTTGAGACTTAATTCAGCAAATTCAGTATTGAAGAATTGACTTATAATTTTTGTAATGTGCAGTATACTATATTTTTTGTAAAAAAAAACAACAAGTCAAACAGCAGTGTTTTTTCTCCAATGTATATTATGCGCTCAGTTGACCTCCCAAACGCTGGTATTTATGGTAATTAAACAGCTAAAGTACACTCTGAACTGGTTAAAAGAGTATTAAGAAGTTATATTTCCATCCATTACCTTCCATAAAGGAGACTTTTTC
Source organism: Oplegnathus fasciatus (assembly GCA_003416845.1). Taxonomy (NCBI): domain Eukaryota; kingdom Metazoa; phylum Chordata; class Actinopteri; order Centrarchiformes; family Oplegnathidae; genus Oplegnathus; species Oplegnathus fasciatus. The sequence continues at coordinate 45,381 of NTHP01000497.1, read as the reverse complement.
CTCAGTAAGTTTCCAGACGGGCGACTGATCAGTCTAGACATAAATGTGTGTTTACATGTTTGTGTCAACAAACTTCAGGCAAACACTCAATTATCAAGCCATTATGGTTTCACATGCCACCCCACGACTCTCTGACAAGTCTCGCGAGAGTCTGCAGAGCAGAGAAAAAAAAGGGGTCCCGCCCTGAAGCTGTAGAACTTGAAACAGACAGCAGGGGGAGCCAGAGTTTCAGTGGAGGCTTTTGCTCCAGCAGTCTTTAAAGTTTGTCAGGTGACTGTTACACATAAACAAACAGCTCATCAGTGAGCTTCATATTGAAACATAATGAGGTCTTGCTTAAGTTCTGTTGTTATACAAGGTCTAAAATCTGTCCATGTAGCTACAGAAGTATGAGAAGGAGTTTAGTAAAAAGCCCAGAAAAGTAGAAACAGTCAACTTCATATATAACCTCATTGTACTGTGTCATTAAATTTACACTGAGATTGAGTCTCACATCTAAACCTGCAGCTTTAGACCCATCTGAGGAGAATATGTGGGAAAATAACAGAAATAGATATGTTGTTTTTTGTGCGTGTGGAGATATTTCATGTCCAAAGACTCTTTCAGAGGATATCTCCTCCAACAAACTGTGAACTTGTGATGTTTTGGCTTGAGCTGGCAGCTATTTTCATAAGAGATTAATCATTTAAGCCATTTTTAAGCATGAATTCACTGGTCCCAGCCTCTGTAATGTGAAGATTTGCTGTTTTTATTAGCCATCTGCGATTGTAAACTGAATGTCTTTGGGGGGTCTTACAGTCGGTTGGACAAAACAAGCTATTTGAAGACATCATCTTGCCTTCTGGGAAGCTGTGATGGGGATTTTTCACTGCTTTCTGACATTTTATAGACCAAATGCACGAGTTTGGCCCATACAAAAAAATAAAAAGATCATCATAATTATCAGCACCTTTGGTAAAAAAAAAAAAAGAAATCTAAATACCAGCCTTAAAAAACAAATCCCAGAGTACAAAGTCTGACCTCCTGATCAAACCCAAACCAGGACCACAGAGCAACCAGCACCCAAACTTTGTGAGGGGGCACAAACATGAGTCTGACTCAAATCATGAGATGAAGCAGAAGATAAACCCACATCGTGTATGGAGGAGATTTGCCAGTCTGGTGAGTAATTAAAACTTCCATGTCGGCAGAAGTAAAAACATGAGGTGGGTGGATCACTGAGGTGTCATCTGGGACACAATTAGCATCACAATTATCAAAGTTCTCAGGGATTTTGTCAGGCCAATCATGAGTAATGCTGACGATCTAAGAACCGAAGCATATTTATTCTGCTGCTGTGCTCACGAACATCATCTTAAAATTTGGTATAAAATGTAAATAAAAGATGAAAATGAACACGTTTCCATTTGATTCCTTTTTTACATCCGACACTACACCTAATGTACTAACCCAAAGCCTTTTACTGAACTGCAATAAAGAACATTTCTCTCATCTGAATTTATACACAAGAAAAGGCAGAAATAACTACACAACTCTTAACAAAGACCAAAAATCTGTTCCAAACACTTTTCTGCACCTGAATAGAAAGTCACAAGGTCTTCCTCGCGTTAGAAAGTTGACACAAACATCTCTCCTCCCTCCTGAATTATTTCCTTTGTCATAACCAAATCCCTTCCATCTATCAAGGTCTTTTTGTTGTAGCTGTCTCCCAGATGGAGACAAAAAAAAAAAAAAAATCCATCACAGGCCTATTGTGAACAGAAGTGAGAATGCTTATCCCTGGATGGCTTTTCTTTCATAAAATGTGCCAGGACTTTGACAAGTACAAAGTACTTGACTTGCTGTTGACATGACTTGAGTCATGAAGCATTCAGAGAGAGAGAGAGAGGCGGGCTGGCACGACGAGCCTGCAGGTTGTTGAATACAAAACCACCGGCATGAAAGAAGAGATCTGACTCAGTAATACAGGTTGGCCTGTAATGTGTGTGTGTGCGCGTGTGTGTAGAAGTGTTTCTTTCCTAGAGTAACGAATAACTAAACCCAAATTTGGGTTCTGGGTGGCTGATCAGGACTGCAACTAACGATTATTTTCAATAGCGACTAATGTGTTGCATTACTTTTCTTAATCAATGAGTTGTTTGGTCTATAAAATGTCAGAAAAAGGTTAAACCCCAGTTTCCTGAAGCCCAAGGTGACATCTTGAAATTGCTTGTTAGTCCAACCAACAGACTAAAACCCAAAAATACTCATTTACTATCACATAAGACATAGAAGAACAGCAAATCTTCACAATTCAGAGGCTGGAACAAGGGGGGACTTGGCATTTAATGATTAATTGATTATCAAAATAACTGACAATTAGATTAATGGACTAATGCTTTCAGCTCTATGTCTAATACTTCTATTTTCTGCTTAATGTCTTCTTAAGTTGTGCACTGCACCTTGAAACTCAAAGTAACATCCAAGCAGGGAAAACTATTCACATAAGTCACATTAAATTTGAAGGAATAAATGAAAGAAAGACACAGAAACTGACATCCATTTTTACCTTTTTTAATGAACCCTGATTATTGTTTAATTACAAATGAAGATGAACAGATGGAAGAGAAACAGAAGTACAGGCGGTTCCTCCATGATGAAAACTAAAGTCTCCGTGTCTCCTCTGGAGTGACAGCTCACCGTGGAGGTGGACATGAGAGGAGAGACAGAGGCGACCAGAGAGAGGACAGGGAGGGGGGGGAGGCATTTCAAATAATACAATGGTTAAACGGTACAAAGCTCTTTTTTCTTACAGAATCCTCCAAAATGGAAAAAATATATATACACAACATCAAAAAATGAAAACAATTGTTTCTTCCCCTGCTGTATATCATGTGGGGATTATGTGACCCTCCTCTTGTCCATGGCAACATGGTTATAAAATCAGCGTGAGTTAAAAAANNAAAAAAGAAAAAAAAAAAGACTGCACTGAAGCCAACTAGTTGAAGTGCAAACTGGAACAAAAACTCACAGAAAGCCAGGAATTCATGGAGAAGAGACCGGGCCATGGCAAGAGGGTACAAAATAATCAAAAATAGTCATGTTAATAATATAATAATTACAAGACTAACAGTAATATGTCTGAAAAAATACAGAAGAAAATGATAAGAACAACGTCGATGAAATCGAGGGGTGTAAATATCAACCCGGTGGGGAAACAGTTATTCTCTTGTGTTTTGTTTTTGAAGCCACGACAGGTAAGGCAGCACAGGTGCAACAGTTCAGGTACAGCTCGCCATTTGGAGTTTTCTTTACCAGACACTTGTAAACTGCTACATCTGTACTTCCAGTTCCCTAAAGTGCTTTTGCTGGCACTTTTAGCAATCTCCAATGACAATAAATGACAAAAAGTGGGCGGTTTGACCCTTTTTTAAAATGCTGATAATGTTAACGAGACAATTAGAGGGATGGATGTAAGAGTTTTTTAGTGCCTGGTGAAGAAAAATAATCATTTTTGAAATGACAATGTGTGTTTAAGGTACACACACGAGACTGGAGCTGGTTGGACAACCTGGACAAGAAAACTGGGACTATATAACCCGGGCCAAGACTTTATCTAGCCAGTCTGTTCTAAACTGGGTTGAATAGTTTAGTGTGTGTGTGTGTGTGTGTGTGTGTGTGTGTGTGTGTGTGTGTGTATGTGTGTGTCTGGATGGCATAACTATAGAAACCGCACATTCACACACACAAGTGCACGTACACACTGAGCAGAATGAGCGAGTCAGATTATGGGAAGTCCCTCTCTCTCCACTCTGCTCTGAGGTTTTGTGATGCCATTTCCTCTGTGTATGTGTGTGTGTGTGTGTGTGTGTGTGTGTGTGTGTGTGTGTGTGTATAAATGTGTGTGTAGTTTCTATGGTTTGCCGTCTACTCCAGAGAAACTGTGGGGGAGTCTGATGTCACGTGTGATGTCATGTTTCCCTTTATTCTAGCCACAGTAAAGCCTCACTCTAACCAGGACGGTGTGTGTGTGTGTGTGTGTGTGTGTGTGTGTGNCCTGCTGGCTTTGCGAGGTGACGCAGAGCTGAAAACCTGCTGCATGTCTGTGTGTCGTCCAATCAGAATCAGTCTGCTCTGAACACGCGAGTCCGTCACCTGCTCCCCGTTACAACCTGCGCCTCCGCGTTTTTTTTTTAAGCAGATCGGGGTCAAACTGTTTGCAGGCGGGTGGGGTTTACCAGCCAGGACAAAGTGAGGAGAGCCAAAATGTTGACGTGAATTTAATTTACCTTTCTGTCCAGATGTGTTAAACCCCTCCTGGCTGCTACTCCAGGTATGTTAAAACAAACACGCCCACTAAAAAGGTAAATATGATTTGACCCAGGTCTGGTTAAGTTTCTGCTCTCGTTATCCTTGTCCCGTCACACCCTCCGTCCCCTGAATACACAATAACTGTTTTTTTATTTTTACAATATAAATATAAAACTCTGATACCGGCGGCCTTTGTCTGCAGCTCAACGGTCAAGAGAAGGCAAGGGTGAGAAGGCAAAGGCTGAACTATACTGGTAATAATATGCCCATTAGAATATATACATATCTTTACCATTAAAAATAGTAGGATTTTCCTGATTTGTATCAAATGACCTTATTGAAATATAATATTTGAATTCAATATATATTTGAATAAAATATATATGTGTAGATTTACTTATTCTGTATCTCTCTTTTACAAAAACAGAAGGCATGGTGGTACTGTGTACTGAGTGTGATCAAACATTTTGCTGGGGGTACTTGGTAAAACATGTTGGCTTAAAAAAGGCACAATCTTATTTGGAATCGTTTGTTCGTTAAAATGGGCGCAATGTCTTTTTTCTTTTTTAAACTATATGAATAAAACGTCACAAAAATAAGTTGTTTCTCGATATCTCAGTGAAGGTTTGCCTGAGTTAACCTTGATGCTCGACATTCATTACATGGTTCCCATTCTCCTCTATACAGATCAGTTCGCTTCAAACGTCGCTTCTCAAAACATCACGTGAACAGATTCGGCGATTATCTCCAAAATACAGAACGTCCTCAGGTCACTGCAAATGCCCTAAAATACTGTCTGTGTCATTTATGAGGCACAAGCATCCTTTGACAGAAAGAATAGAGTCTTTAAAAAAAGGAAAAAAAACAGGGGGAATGCAGAAGAGAGCTGTTGATCTGTATGTTTGAGGGAGACAACACTACGAATGCCCTCAAACCTCCAAACCCCTCCGAGATTGTGCGAAGTCGAGCAGGGACACGAAAAGCTGAGACACCCTCTGTATCCTCGAGCTTTGGGTCCACACACACATTTCAGAAACAAGTGTGTCTGTAATTACAGCCTCGCTGGAAGCTGCTTCCTCCTTTCCTCAACATGTGAAGAGAAAAGGAGAGAAAGATCCGGCTCTTCCCTCTGAGACCCAGGTGCTTTTTCTGTACAGTTTAAACCGCGTCCATTCGCTGGCTAACAAATGTCTGACGATGCCGTGTGACAGGTCAGAGGTTGAGAGGTCGACGTCAGTTCATCAAAATCTTCCTCTCCTACTCACACTTAGTATGACTGTCCTTTAAGATGTACAATTCCACCCTCATTTCATGTCTTTATACACTGTAGTGAATGAGCCGAGGATGAAGAGACCACTCAGTCTGGCCTTGGAGCAGTCTGATAGTGTCCGAGTTGTTTCCTGGAGAAAGGACTGTGATTGGAGAGTTCTTTCTAATCACCTCTTGAAAAGAAGAAAAAAAATCCCCCTTCAGTCTGCAAGATCCATCAGACAAGGTCTACGATTTCTTTTTTTTTTGCTCACTGCCCTCCATCTTGTAAACGACTGCATTGTGATGGTGCAGACAGAGAGGCACTTCTGTAATCTCTATCAGGGCTGTTAAAAGTGTTTTTAGTAACATTAGGATCTGTCTGCCTGTTATGGTGAGTACAAATGAGGGAAAAAGAAGAGCGGGGAAGTACGGAGGAGGGCTCACCACCTTTGAGTGAGCCGAGCCAGATGTGGGTGAGAAATGCATTAAATCGACTGCTGTACAATTCAGGCTGCCTAGGTACACTTCAGGGTGAATATGATTCGTTTTACTGTACCAGATAAACAAATAGTCCCATTAAAGACGTAATCTGGGCACAGGTGTGATGTGAGGTGATCCCTGGCAGGCTTATGGCATAACTGGCACTATGAGGAGACATAGAAAAGGCAATGTGCAATTCCTAAGAGATATTAAGGATAGACTCCCTCTCTGCAGGGCTCTAATGTTAAAAATGGGACAGAGGTCAATATATTGATTAAGTTTGGTTATCTCTTAATGTTCTAAGTCACAGCAGAAATACTCTGTCTGCTGTGTTCATGTTTGATAGGGTCCCAGGGGCACTAAGGTGTCCCGCCTTGCAGTACATTAGAGGCTACACAGGCACATCTATGCTTTATGGTTTTACATAGGCCATAATGTCTAGTGGCTGCTTGCTGACAGTTCTGACCATAGGAGGGTACAAAGGAAAAGGTGTTGATACTACAAAAACCTGAGCGGTAATCATGGTAACACACTTATCTTGCTCTTTACTACCTTATGAACATGTAGATGTTACCTATGTAGGGAATTTATTTAGTTTTATGTTTAGTAACTCAAGGAGCTTGTGGGGCCGTGAGGTCAGTAAAAAGTGCCCAACAAGTCCTTTAATTATTGCACACAAAAAAATAATTCCCTACATATGCTACATGTACATATACTGAGGAAGTGTGTTTATATAATCACCTTTCAGTTTAAGCACACACAAACCAAAACCTAAGTTCACTACAGCTGGCAAGAAACCACAAGGCATTATGCTCTACATAAAACTAGTTTGTTGACAAGACTCAGAGAGGTGTGTGTTTTGTTTCTAAGTAGGATCCTCTGTGTGTGTGCACACATGAAGCTCAGCAGCCAGTGTTTTCCAGAGACAGCTGTGCTGTAGCCCTCTGCAGCTCTGAGCTCGCTCTGCGCTGGGTGGGAGGCGGTGGCAGCATCATCCCCAAAATAACACCTCTTCCTCCCCCGTTCTCCACCTCCCCCACTCTCCTGCCTGCCTCCTCTCTCTTCCCCTCCACCTCCTCCTCTCCCTCGGCCCTCACTTTCTTGTCCTCCGCCTCATCCCTCTCTCCGTCCGCCTCCATCTTCTGGTCTTCGCTCCAGCGGCGTTTGAAGCGGAGTTTGAGCGGGATGCATCGTGTGCCTCCGGGGCTGATGGGAGCTGGCTGACCAGGCTCACTCTTCAGGCCGATCAGAGGGAAGGCCAGGCTGCCGCTGCCAATGGGGGGAGTGGCAGGAGTCTTGAAGACCTCCTCATCATCATCAGGGTCATCATCATGGTTGCTGTGTGGAGGGGCAGAAAGGCTGCTCCCATTTCCGTTAGCTCGGTGATGGTTGTTGAGCTGATGATGATGGTGACGAGCTGTCGGGGTGAAGATGTCACCTTCATCATCCTCGTCATTGTGATTGAGCTCATCTTCCTCACTGATGTCAGTCACCTCCACCTCTTCTTCTGACTCGATGTCTGATATGGGCTCCACCTGGAGAGGAAGAATATTTTACAACATGACATTTTATTTATGACTCTGGCCAGAGGTTACTGATGTCTTGAAATTATTGAGAGGCATTTCCGAAACCACGAAACATCAGTCTTGTGTAAGTGTGTGTGTGCGTGATCACAGTCTCACCTTGATCTTAGGAGGCCCTGTGTTGGATATCTGACCAGACCCTGTGAACGAGGAGGACTGGCTGGAGGAAGAGGAGGAGGAAGAAGCAGCCAATGAGCTCCCTGAATCTCTCTGTTTGCGCCCAAGTGGAGGTGGCTGCAGCTTGAACTTGAACGGTGACGGGTGCTGCACCTCCTCCCCACCTCCTGGCTGCTGGGTGAGCGAATGAGAGAGTGGCAGGGGCGGGCCGTGGAGGTGATGGGCAGCCGGCTTCTCCAGGGTGGGGCGGTGGGGCTGAGGGATGACGATGTTGGGGTAGTGGAGGAAGGCTCGGGGACTGAGGTGGTAGTTGTAGACGGACTGGGTGTGGGCCTGCAGGTAGTGCTTCATGTCTTCCGGGTTGAAGGAGAAGTGGGAGCCCATCATGGGAGAGGACAGGGAGGGGGAGGGAGTGTAGGGCAGGTGAGGGGTAGGGGTCATGGACAGGGCTGGGGACAGAGTTGGGGCCAGAAGACCCCCGGGGCCAGGCAGGGGGGAGACAGGGAATGGAGACAGAGGCTCTGGGTGGACCCTGGGTGGAGGTCTGGCAAGCCCTGCTGGGTTCGGGGCCCCGCCGTAGAGCCTGAAGAGAGAATCGTGAGGCAGGCGGGGAGGCAGCAGGCCCCGGTAAGCCCTCTCAGGCCCCACTCCTCGCTCATCGGCCCCCACAGCCTCCTCCAGCTCAGAGTTGGTGGAGGTGCCGTCGCTGCAGTCGCTCACAGAGCCGCGGGCCATGCGGCGAGCCACGCTACTGAACATGCCCGGACTGCGCAGCTCCTCACTGGATGAGAGGACTTCTGACGGCGTTGAGGGGGGGAAACGGAAGTGGGTGCCTCCGGTTGGCACTGGAGGGGCACTCTGAGGGACTCCTCGACCTGTGAGGAAGAAAAAAGGTGAGGTGTGAGTTAGTTCAATCAACAATGTGAATATTAAATGATTCTAATTTTTTTTCTTAAAAACTATTATCGCTGTTAATTTAGTGTGTCTTTTTCCCTTAAGTGCCCAGAATGAGGTAAGTCTATGAGTGTGTCAAACAGCTGTGGCTAATTCAGACACAGCTGTTATAGCCATAGAGACAGGGCCGAACAGTGTATATGTTTTTTTAGACAGCAGAGATTACAATTAAAAGTTGGAAACAATCTCTTGTAAGTGCACAAACTGATACTGTTCACAGAAGGTAGTGGAACAGCTGCAAGCTCTGGGTTGAGTTGGGATTTCTGCTCTCTGGGAACACAGAGTATCTCCTCCTTTATCTCTAATGGTGTCTATGTATGAGGTTAGTTTTGGTTTCTGAGGTATCAGTCTCTGAGATTTATGCATCCACCACAGTGTTATTTATGGTGCTCAAAGTAATGAAAAATTACTTTTGAAAAAGTAACACCGTCATTGCTTTTCTCCAGAACCAGAATCAATGTTACTTTACATTATCCATAGAACAAAGTGTCAGCATAGCAGTTTTTACAGGAAGCATTTCCTTGGTAGAAAGTGGGTGAAGAGAAAGGGAAAAGTAACTAATGAGAGTAGGTCACATGTCTCCCATAACTCCAACTATTTTACCCAGAGGGTCACAGGCACACAGAAAGAAAACACTGGGTTACACAAAGCCACAAATTCCCTTCTCTTTCAACCCCTCCTCCCTCTCTCCTCTGCCAGGGAGACTGTGGCACTGCAATAAATTCTTGGCATCCGTGCACGTGCCAGAATTAAATATTGGAAAAGTCGCTCTTACTGCCATCACAAACATGGGTTGGGTTCCTCTGTTTTTTTCCAGTACCACCGAGTGTGCGTGTGTGGGTCTCTCTGTTTTAAAAAGCGCACATCTCGCAGCCATGTGTGTCAGAGACAACGAGGAGAAAAAAAACAAACTGTGTGTGTTTATCTGGTGTGCATGTTTGTGAGCGTCTGTGCTTGCGTATCAATCCAGATTGACGTGGGCATCTGTGTTTCTGTGTGTCTGTGTGTGTGTGTGTAACCATCGTATGAAACCATCATATCACAACATGTCAGTGTGTGGGCCACATCACACGGAGGCTATAATTAAAGTTTCGTGCTGCACTTATGTCACCCAGTATCCAACGCTCCATATGGGCTGTGTTTACACTGGGTGGCCGGGACCAGAATGAGAGACGACTTCAGAGGAGGGAGGAGAGGGATAAACTGGGACGTGGCACACTGATGTCTTAGAACGCTCACACACACACACACACACACACACACACACACACACACACACACACACCCCCCAAATTGTGTACTCCTACTATGATAATATCTGATTGAGATTTTTGTTGTTGTTGTAAAAATAGGGGTGAAAATACTTGTGATGTGAATATGATTTGATCACATTAAAAGTAGTGTTTAGATTGTGACCAGGGCTGGCCGCAAAACCGCTTTAAGTCTTTACCGATAAGATTTATCTTTGGCGAGTAAATTGGTAAGTCGCCCACCACACTGACTGGAAAATTTCTCAGACAATAACATTTGAACATCTCAGTTATATACAATCTTTGGGTTTTTTCTTTGCACACTCTGACCGACTCTGAAACAATCAGAGCAAAATAAAATAGATTATGATTGGCTCGCTGTAATGCTACACAAAGTAAGTGTAGCAGCATCTAAACTCTGAAAACAGCAACTGTGTAGAGCAGTTATTTTGACTAAAATTATACTTCATAGGAAATTGTATTGTTACAGTTTACAGCTATCAGCAAATGAAATGCAAAGTCAAGTTCAGAAATTCATACACTGCACACACAAGGACCTCAAATTCACAGACACCTGAAGGCCAAAACCTTTTTGTCTGTCCTAGAGCTTCCACTCCTTGAACAGGTCCTTGCAGCCAAGCGAGATTTCATTCTTTTCATCGAATATTATCACAAATTTTTGCTGCCAAGTGATGTCATCAGGTGAGAAAAACAAAGAAATCCACAACTGGTGCTAAAAAACACCAAAAATGTCTGCTTTCAATAACTTCAAAAACCAAAAGCCTTGGTTAAGTGCTTGTTTAATACACTGACATAACCCCTGTAAATTATAGCAAAGACACCTTAAGACACTTGAACTTTTCCAATGAGACGTCTACTCTTCAGTGTCTGATGCCACACAACACCTGAGGGTGTGCTAACCACATCATTTGAGGATTTACAATATAAATGTGTGCGCGTACCGGAGCCCATGTCGATGAAAGGGTAGTTGACCAGCACTAGTTTGTTGAAGTTGAACTTGTAGGTGAACCTCTTCCCCTTGGTCTTGTGGAGGATCCTCTTGTTGTAGTAGTATCTAAAGAGAGAAGGGCAGAGAGAAGACAGTGTTATCTCCCACTGAGTCACCGTTTTTAAACACTGATCACATCATCAGCAACATGTGGTAAACCTCCGATCGTGGCCACATTTTCTTTTAGCCAAGCATTTAAAAGTGAAACCATGGATAAATACATTTATTATGCATATTCTTCCAACTGAAACTTTGGGCTGAAATAAGATTTCTCCCGCATGCCACAAAACGACTCACAGTTGCATAGTCAGCCAGTGATTATTCACAGTGCAACCAAAATGATCAACAAATCACCGCTGTCAATTATTTTCCCATAGACCTGAATAAACTGTGACAGCTGGCTCGAATGTGAACATTTAGCAATCTTGTTGGCTGGGTTTGCCACAGCTTTAAGGGTCACTAGTCATCAACAGACAATCAAATCTGCAGTTTCTTGTATCCCTATGTGTGTGAAGTAATTACTGTACATGAGAAGTTCTGCATAGCAGTGCAAAATGGATGAAAACGAAAGAGCCATTAGAGGGTTTTCAGCTGTTAAAATGGAACTTTTATTTCAATGACTAAAGGAACATGTGTCTCGAACACATGGACGACTGCTGCACTCAACCTTGATGCTCCAGTAAGCTCTGAACTCTAGGGGTGGTTGAAAAAAATAAAAAATTCAGCATAAGAATTGCAATTCTTATCTTCTACGATTCTGAATCTATTCATCTGCCAAAAAATCTATTCTTGTAATAACATTCGTAGAGTATGAAATTGAAAAGGAATGGAAAAGGGCGGGACTCAACCACGAGGGCACAGTGCAGAAACCGGGCGGTGTACAGTGCGCACATACAAGAGTAATCTTGTAGTTCATCTCAGAAAGGCGTTTGGGCGCATTTTGGTTTGACTTCATAGAGTAAGAGCCAAAACATAGTGCCCCCCCCCTTTCTTTGTACTGAATCGAGAATCCTTTTGAATCGAAAATCAATTCTGAATCGAATTGTGAGACCGCCAAAGATTCCCCACTCCTACTGAACTTACTGAGGTTTTTATGTTTAATGTTACTGAATCGGTGTTTGTTAGTTGTATTAAAAGATACAAAACAATGTAATTTTACAGAAGACGAAAGTAAAACATCAGAAACAAAAACAGAGCACTACCTGCATGGCAATCCCACATTAGCACACAATTAAACAAGCTGCTCAAAATGTGAACACACGGCTACATTCAAACTCTCACTGCGATTACTTAAGGAAGTGAGACAGCCGCTCTGATTTAGTCTTATCCAGGCGGCTCCATTAGTAAGAGTGCATTAGTCATCGTCAATACACAGAGCGATGTAGAGGAGTGAATAGCGAGCCGCTGACAGCTCATCTAAAAAGATAAAATGGCTCCCTGTGACTCACCGATAGCCTCAGGACAAAACCACATTCATATTTCTTCACATAAAAACTTCTAAATAGCGTCTCTCATTCAATTCAGAGTGACCACTTCATTCTGGGAAATGTAATATGTTATTCATTATTTCCAGAAGAATCGAGCAGAGAGGAGCTCAGTGGTTAAATTTGTACATAAAAATACGTATTTGCTTGAATAATAAGTTGTGCACATGTCTCTGGTGGTCAATAACTTATAATCGAGCTGTTCTCCAGCAGCAGAAAATAGTCAGAAGGTAAAATCATACCAGGTAAGCAGGTGAGTATTTCAGTTTGGGTAACTGTTACTTATCCATCCATCCATCGGCCCATTTTTCTTTATACATCCATTCATCTAACAAGATCAATAGTTTAAATACATGATATAACACACATAAACATGATTCATCATTACTAATGTACAAGTAAAACTACTTTAATAAAATATAATGGGAAATATGATGTATGACAATATCAATCTCTGACCCCAAAACTCTGAATTTGGTGCACAATTACAGCCTGAGAAAATGGTCAAGATGTAAATAAGATAAGATTCTTACGGCACAGTAAAATATTATTTTCCTAAAATCAGTCACACTAGTCTTGTTGGTTAAAAAAAACCCACAACACTCGTGGATACAATATTTGTCATAATGATGAAGCCGTGCCCAGCTGTATCAGTGTGATGAGAGTATTAGTCACTGGAGTTTGGTACAATACAGAACAAAGTGGAGCAGGACTGTGTGAACCAGGAGCTCATCCAGCCCCTCAATGACTCAATGAGTGAAGGGCCTCTTCTGATAGAGCCGACTACTACGCACACCCACACCATCGCATGTAATACAGGCGCGCACACGCACAAATACACAAAAGGAGCAGGCAGATATAGAGCAAGTACAAAGGCACAAACATACAATGCATGCAGAAAACATATGCAACTACTGAGCACACAGAAAACAAATTACAGCGGTTATTAGAGAGCACACAGTGTTCACACGGAGGCATTAAGTATTCAATGATAAACTCACATGTATAGGGGCCTGCAGTGGTGGAAAAGGTTCTCTAATCATTGATTTAAATTAAGTAAACATACAATATCATAATACTGTATTAAAAGGAAGAAGTCCTGCATTTAGAATTACTGTGTGAAATTATTAATCTAATAAAGTATTTAAACGTTTGAGGTGCTCCAAGTACTACATGCTAGAGTTGTAACTAACCGACTAATCGTTTAAGTTATTTTTCCAGCAGAAATTCAAAAAATTTGATTGTTCCAGGTTCCCAAATGTGAAAATGTGCCCCTTTTCTTGGTCTTGCATTATAATAAATTGAATATTTTTGGGATTTGGCTACTGGTCGGACAAAACAAGACATTTGATGAGGTTATCACAATTGTGGAGGGCATTTTTCACTGTTTTCTAATGTTTAATAGACCAAACGATTAATCTAGAAAATAATTGGCAGATTAATCGATAAAAAATAATCGTAAGATGCAGCCTTACAACATACACTAATTATTAACAAGTTAAATCCCTGCCAGTGCTTAAGTTCTACATTTAAAACCTCATTTTGCAAAGTAAGATTAACTTGTCACTTGAGTACAAGACATTATTTCCCTCTGATATACAGCTGATGGGAAGTCTAACAAAAAGGCAAAACTTCAGCAAATGGCAGGTCCTTACATTTGTGCTGAGGTTCAATACTTGAGGACTTTGTAAAGGTGGAAATTAACAAGTACATGGCAAGCAGAAATACAGAGCACACAAAAAGATGGCAAAAAACCTCAAAATGATATACAGTATACTACACACACACTGTTGGAGGTAAACGGCAGTATTTGTGAGTGGGTGTTAACAATATCAGGCCTGTATGTGCACTAAAGCTGGAGGGACATAATGTTCACAGACGTGTGGATAGATGGATGATGCTTTGAACAAGTCGGGGAAGAGGCCAGGCACATACATGTGAAAGGAACGAACACACACACTCAAACAGTATTGAGTCAATATGGGACAGCCAGTCTCACATACTGGGCCCAGGCTCGCTCCAGGCCTCCTGCTCTTTGAAGACCATTTGAACTTCCTTCAGATAAACTAGAAAGGACTTTGACTATATAGACTCGACCTCTATGTATTGAACACGCACGTAGATGTGTGTCCGCACACACGCATGTCTCTACACATATGTACTGTTTATGCATGAATGAACGCACACATGTGTACCAATGCACACTCACTTCAAAGCGGCAGAGACGCATCAATCAAAGACTTCACATCTAACAGAGAGAGAACTTTCTTCCAAAGACTTCAGAATTAATTAACAGCCCTTGATTCATATAAAAGGTTTACAAACCACAGAAAAGACATTCACAACAAAGTTCGGCTCCAGCTGGTCTTTGATGTAAACTACTCACTGAGACCAGAGACAAAGTAACTGCTCCTGTAACAAATTGACTGTTAATTTACTCGTAAACCTTTGTGGGCTCAATTCCTTCTTAAGGATACATTTAGTCTCCATGTTTAATCTGGTGATCTAAGTTCTTGGTCTATTTCTGTGTATTAGTGGCAAGTTTGATATGTTTCAAATAACCGTGTACAACGCCAAGGACTCCCAAATCCTTCCATTAACGGCATCAAATAAAAACCTTTTTAAACCCAAACTTTTACCAGAAATGACATCATATGAAAGCTGCAGCAGGCAATATTACTTCATTATGATTTTGGTTGAAATAACTAATTTTGACCATTGCATGTCACTAATAAAATTTAATTGAAGGGTTCCTTTAAAAAAAAAAAAAAAAGTGTGTCTGCGTGGCAAGTAACAAATTAAGCATGAAGCACCAAAATATTAAGCAATCATCTTAAATCTGTCAATTTGAAGTCTTTGTTTTACTTTAAAAACGCTTCTATTAAGTGATATAAATTGTATGTTGTATGACATACTTCAACTTTTGTTATGACACTTACATAAGGATTGAAAATGATTTTTTAACTGATGGAACTACCTGGTTAAATATAAAGTAGGTCTACAGAAAATGAAATAAATCATCCCTAACCAGCTTGAGCATGACGCCCCATATACATTACATGTGTTGCATTGTTTCTCACTATGCAACAATGTTTATATGTACTGTCCATGTAAAATGAACTAACAAACAAATACATAATACTGTAAAACTCTTTCAATTGAAGATCACATTCTGATCAACAAATACGTGTTAAAATATATTCGTACACAAGTTCAGGAAAGGTTGGGCGTCTTTAAATATGCAGTCTTACGAGGGTAAGTTGAAGATAAAAAAAGGTTTAAGTAACAAACAAGACACAGATGGGCTGGAGGAGGGCTGACATATAACAAGGTGTTAAGTGTATGTGTGTTTATGTGGGTGTGTGTGTGTGTGTGTGTGTGTGTGTGTGTGTGTGTGTGTGTGTGTGAGTGGTGATGAGGCAGTGTAACTAGTCATCACCATGGCAAACTATAACCCACACCAACCTACAACACAGGAGGCGACACTGATGACTAGCAGTGTGTGTGTGTGTGTGTGTACATAATGATGAGAGAACAGACTGGCAGCTAAATAAAACTCTGCAGCATCCCACATGTGCTCTGCAGTAGGAGAAGGTGTGTGTTTCTAAATCTGCCGTCACCCTGGAGTTTTAGCACGCAGCACAGATGCACAGTTCACAACAAAACACCAATCCCTTTTTTTCTTACACATTGGACGCCGTTGTAATTAAGCTCAAATTCACCCCTGAGCGAGTTAAAAAAAGTCTGAGAAATAAGAGATCAAAAAAGAGCAATAAGTTTAAAGTTCAAGGTTTGCAACAACATTGCACACAACTAATACTAATGAGGGAAATGAAGATTAAGTGTCTTAACAATGTTCCTGTAATCTGTGAATCATCTTACTATAAATGCAAGGAATCTCTGTCTGTCCTTCGATTATCTCGACAGCCGCTCATCTGATCGACTTCACACTTGGCGGGTGTATTGCTGAGGTCCCAAGGAAGTGCAGTGTTGAGTGTTAAGTTGTTTGGATGAGCGGTTCTCGGGAAAGCTGCAAGCAGCAATACCAGAGGCCAAGCAATCGGCCTGTTCCAAACAGGCCCGTTTTGAACGGGTACTGCACTAGTTATTTAACAAAGAAGAAGAGTATGGATCATGACAAAGAAATAAGATGAAAGCTTTCATCACTACTTTCCTCCTATTTCTATTCTTCAGCTTCTGTTTTTGAAATACCATTTTAGTTCATTTTTACACCTTGTAAAGTGCGGAGAAACAGAGCAGAGAGAAAAAAAACCAGGCTGAGAATAATGAATTTGCAGTTCCAGTTCTGGTGTGTGTGAACGATGTGTGAATGGATACGCTGTTATCCTTCACGCTGTGGTCTGATGTGCTGTATTGTACCCCTAACAAATTGGATTTATTTTAAAATCAATCTTGTACGTTTCACCGAGTTTATCACAGTTCATCAGGAGTTGAAAACAACATGATTCCAGTTCCTGTAACTTAAGATTGACCTGCCTGGGCTCTCTGCCATTATCTGACTCCTCTGGTGTTGACACCTATTATGAACTGCTAAATACTAGTCCAGACTAGCCTTACTAAGGATGGGTAATACCTTTCAGACTGGAACAAGGACCCCGAGAAAATCCAGTGTTTGTCATTGGTGTTCAACAAGTGACTGACCCAGCTCTGCAGTTCTGCACCTGACACGAGTTAAATCTTGTCTAACAAGGCTTGGCTTTGGTATGAAAGGTTGGTTGCTATAGTACTTTAGAGTTAAAGGTGTCCTGTGGACTTTTCTTGTAAACAAAATAAGTTTCTGTTTACATTCAGTGTTATTCACCAAAACTTAATGTGTCTATCCTTGAGTTTTAACAAATGTGTTGGGTGCATTTCCTATTTCCTTCCTCATAAGAATTTTGCAAAGTAAGGCACCATCCACCATGTTGAATCTCTCTGTCATGTGTGGCTATGCATGGCAATGGCCAGGTATGTGACCAACAGTCTGAGGTGAATGGACAAGTTGGCTGGACAGTTTCCTGTGTCATATGCAGGGTTTATGTCTCAAAGAAGTGTGACCTTTAGCTTTCAGATGTGAATCAGTGACAAAAACACTGATCAAAAGCAGAAAATACATAGTTATATACATGCTTAAGGGGCAGATTTAGTCCAAAGTTCTGTTTATACTACATTTGCATACACAGATGTGTTCCCTTGTTTGTTGGCACGTACAGTCCGCACAGACCCTCGCAGACATGGACAGATGGCGAAATTTACGTCGCTTGGACCCTTGCCGCCGCGTGAATTTGAAAAGTACAATTTGGTTTAAAGTGTGGAAGTGTCATCCTTCTTTTCTTTCACCCCTTTTCACCCACTTTAGTCTCACCTTAGCGCTCGGCTGAGCTTGTCGTAGTTCATCTGCGGTTTACACTTCCTGGCTCCCCACAAGCGGGCCACCTCGTCTGGGTCCTTGATGACAAACTCTCCATAGTCTCCCTGCCAGGCGATGACGTCGTGGTACTCCTCCTTCCTCAACAGCTCCAGGATGAAGTGCCACAGCTGGATCTGTCTGGAGCCTGGGCTCGACTCGGGCTTGTAGGCCCAATCCGGGAAGGCAAACCCTAGGGGACAGAGGAGAGAGAAGAGGGGTGTTCAGCTGGATGATCATGAACAGAGGCAAATTCAAAGAGAGGATGCGCACAACAAGAAAGATCTGGTTTCACTCCAGCCCTTTAACCCTGTCTAGTCTTTTGTTTGTCTCATGTTGTTGGTGAACTGCAGGACAGCAACACAGTAGGTGAAAAATGCTTGTGTTTACAGCTAATAGTAGTCAGGACTTTTTACTATGTGTATAGCAATTCTTGGTACTAAAAGACATTTTGCAAAAAAACAGTCAACTGGCATCCAGTTTTGTGCTTGAAGGTTGTTTTTTGTCTCTGTGGAGATAAACAGAAGGCAAAAAAATGCATGGAATCAGGTTCCAATTTTTCAAAGACAGAAAAGAGAGTTTAGAAACAGCAATGACTGTGAAAGGATAGAGGACATGGTTGTTGGGAATCACAGAATCAAGGATGGAACTTCAGATGAAACATGTACGTTGAAATCCTTAACACATTTCGATCTATGGCTTTAGTGTGAAGTGGGTCTAGTGCCTCCAGGAAAAGCTGGTGATGAGCATTTCAGCTAAATCTGTTCCCACAGACCGCAGTCATATCAAAACTTCTCTGCTATCGCCATCAAAGCTGGAAAATCAGCACTGTTATAACAGATTAACAGGCCTTGAGATATGTGCAGACAAAATATAAGCTATGGTTTTATAACTACCATCAGAACACACACTCACACAAGCACACACACTATTATCCAACAGTTAAAAGTATAGGCTTTGAGTTGTAAAGCAGTGGGTGGCAGTAAAAGACTCAACACCACTTCAACACAAGGCCAGGCTGAAAGGCTGAATAGCAAAGGCATAGTGACACACACACACGCACCTCATTAGGACCAGATGTGCCTTGGCAATCAGGCTGAGAAAGCTGAGGGTGGGAAACATATGGCCACAATATAACAATGCTGAATTTTCTGTGTGTGTGTGTGTGTGTATGTAACTTTAAAGAAACACACTATCCTAAATACCAAGGTTACTATCAGTTTCCCACACTCTACAAAGTCTGTCATATCTATATAGCAGTGACAGTGAACTGTTAACAATGATATGCTCAAGGCTGAAAGACTATAACACTGGTGTGATGTAGCCTATTGACCCAAGTTGCAATGACAGCACGTGACACAATCGTGCTGATATAACATGAAAGTTGTTGCATCACACTGCATGTGATCAGCGTCTCAAAACACCGTCTAATGCATCTGTGTATAGGCCCACTAATCTGACATATTAAACTGGGAATTGTTTAATTTTTTTCAGTACTTTATTGCCTTGTCAACATGTGATAGGAAACCGCTTTGGGGCAGCTCCATAAAAGCTGACAATAAAAGCCAAAAAAACAAACAAAAAAAAACACAAAAACAACCATACAAAAGAACAAAAGACCAGATGAAAAGCAGATAAGACGACATAAAAACTGGAAAAAAAGGAGTTGTTGAAGTTGTAAAAGAGCTGAAAAAAGAAGACACACCTGGCAACTAAATCCCAGAGTAAAGTAAACTGTATCTAGATATGGTGCCCAGATGGTAATTAAATCAATTATGACTTTTCCATTTACACAATATGCGCTCTCATTGTCTGCACTGTGTGCTTATTGGGATTAAATTCATTTATGAATAGGTTGGGAAACGGTAAAGTAAACTAAACAAAAATGGCAGGTGTCAGTTTATTAAAAATTATACAGTGTACTTGCTATTTACTTTTCAACACAGGGTTACAGCTTCTTTTTGTCAGAAGCAAAAAGACTCCTTCACGATGGATCAGTTAAAGGGGGCTACAACTGCTGGAAACGGATTCAAACTCCAGACGGAGTCATGCCATGAACTACAATTACAAATAGCTGACTCTGCTGATATCGATCGCAATGCACTGATACGTTTGATCAAATTCTGACCACAATGGTGCGTGTATTTACAGCCGGCCTTAACATGTGTTAGTATCCAACAAACCAATCACATTTTAATAGCAGGTGTAAATGGAGTCAAAGTGAGTCATGGAAAAAACCTACCAAGTCGGACACGGTGAAACCAAAGTCCACTATCAGGTGTGCAAAGTGCAGCTATGTGTCTGCAGACGTCGTTAATACACAGCAGTAGTAGTAAAGGAAGTAGTGGCAGGCGTAACAGTAGTAGTTGTGGTTGTAGAAATAAATAACTGATTAAAAGTGGAAAAATCTTACCGCAATAAATGACACTTTGTAGACTTTGACCTATGAGAATGGCACTCATGCAGACAGAGAGAGAGCCACAAAAATGCACTTGCAAATGTAATAGCTAGTGTTTACAATACAGCAACGAGAGGCCAAGTACAACTCAAGTGACTAAGCACTGGAGGCACATTTTTTATTGATTTTTGTTGTGCGTGAAAATCTTAGCAAGCGACCTCGCTCCAAGTATTGCACGGGCACGTTGCCTTCGACATTGCTGCGAGCTCCCTTGTGACCAACGTCTGGCTAAATAGTGGAGACACACTCAGGTTGAGCAACTGCAATCTGCTTCTCCCTTTAGGATAGATTTAAGAGATTCAAGCTGTGACGTTTTAGTGTCCAACAGACACCAAATTTTGCAAGAATTGCAGTGGAGCAGAGTTGCATCCTTTCTTTTCTCAACTTTCTTTCCATTTTTCATAATTCCCCAATGAAAAATACTGATTACTTACAATCCATGGGAATATTTTAGAGATATGCAAACTATAACCCCCAAGCATATCCTTTTTACTGGAATGTTTCCTGATATTAATCTGATTGAACCAGCTAAATACAAGGGCATAAAGTAGCTAAAATTGTGATTTCGATCTATAGAATTCAAATGCATTTTGTATATGATTTACAAATAGCGTGTCTGTGCTGGGGAATCAGTGTCTTTCCATGAGCTATAGTGGATAGATTACGCTTGTTTCCAAACTGAGATGTCTGTGAATTTGAAATTAAAGTGATAAAAGTGACCAGTGGTGTGTGTCCTTGTATTTAAAGCATTTGCTGTGTTTTTAAAAACTTCTATGACCATGGGAATTTATCGGAAACAGCCTCAACACTGATCATTTAAAATATAAGAAAGTCATGTGCGACGTTCACTCTCCAAAATCTGTAAACATGGTGGTGGCTCTTTAGTTTCACAACCTAGCGCTTCTTTCTTCTGAAGGCGGCAGCTAACACGCTAAAAAAAAATAAAAAATAAAAAAAAATCGTACAAAAGTCATATTAAGGAAAAGAAAAAAATATTCTGAAAAACAGACCGGCTCCTGATGACTAATAAACCACATGCTGCTATTCGATCTCCTATGGTGCTTGGAGAGTGAGCCAAAAAGACAGACAAGCTTGCTATGATCGTTGATAATAGCCATTAGAAGACAGATTACTAATGGGGTACGAGCATATGATTCATACACCAGACAATAAGGCTCTTGTCACTGGGGACAGGTTAGGCGTTGTGACACAGACACAACACACTGCTGTATAATGGGGTACAGAAGAACACACATGTGCACATGCAGTACACTTCCATGTACACACAGACACGCGCCGACGCATACAACACACAGCAGGAGTGGATTAAATCAAAGTGGGCGAGCTAATATCTCTCTCACACACACGAAGTACACAGACACACAACACAGGTTAGTGGGGAGAGGTAAGTGGGTTCATGCGTGGGTGCACAGAGCACACAGACAAAGAACACAGGAATAGCAACCATGCCCACTGCATGTGTGTGTGTGGTGCAGATGTCCCTGCTGACTCATAGCTTGTTCGTTCGTCGTTCAGCTTTCACAGATTCCGCCTTTCTCCCCCTCAACACCACTGCCATCTCTTTCTTTTTTTCTTTCTTTCTTTCTCTTTCTTTCTTTCTTTCTTTCTTTCTTTCTTTCTTTTCCTCTTTCATTCTGTCCCTCCCTCGCTCAGCCTCTCCTAAGACACACTGTCTCCTAGCAACAAAAGCTTTTAGCTCTAAAAATAAATGGCCGAGTCACGACAGACAAGACAAAATATGATTCAATTACAGAAACTTGCCAAAAGAGTTTAGAGTTTGGGCACAGCTCCAGAGAGCTACAGTGTGAGGGTGTGATCCGTCTAAGGCTGCCTGACCAGCAGAGACCTCTCGCTACAGCGCCGGCATCGTTGTCACACTGTGTTTACAACAGAAAGGACACTGATCTGTCCTGTAAGCACTGAAGGAACAAGTTTACACCGCCACCAAGATCAATGAGCCTAAAATCTTGTACATTAATTACATTTTGCTTATGAAGACAGATAAAGCCCATTCATTCACATCCAAGGCCTTTCTTTTGAAATGATTCAGAGGCAACACATTGATGGCAAGACAGACAGATACATAAAGTCAGACAGCACAGCTGATGTGTGGCTTTCTGACAGATGCACGACTGAGGGTCCAGTTGGAGGTGCATCTGCTACAGCTGGTGGTGAACGTGATGTGAGTAAAAACATTAACAGAAACAAGAAGGCTGAGACAGAAAGCAAGAGAGAGTGGGAGAGGGACAAGGACAGGAGAAGAGCAGTAGGACTGAACAAACAGCCAAACTTTGTTGTTGTATACAAACTAGAAAAACCTACAATGTTTGGCGATCTCAGCCTTTAGGCAAGGAGGAAGGGACACCAGTCTAGCTCAGCCTAAATTTTACGATATGTTTACACGGCAAGCAATTCACTGCCTAAAGCTAATTGTTTTGCAAAAACACAATTCGGTCTCATTCCCTTTCAGGCAGAAGTCCTCCTGTAATGAAGATAAGCCTGTTTTTTTGTTTACATGAAATGTCTAAATTTCCTGGGTATCTGTAGCTACTAGCTTCTATACATAAACCTCCTTTATGAATTATTTTCTGCTAACTAATTGTTTAAACATGACAGGACTGTTACTGAAACAACCGCAATGCTTGCACGATATCTGACATCTGGCACGTGAGACTAGACAACACAGGAATTTAAATATAATATACGAGGCAGGAGATTGCAGGGAAGCTCCTGTGGCTTGCAAATGTCAAATCTACAGCTTCAAAATGAAATCTGAGATCAAGACACATTTGAGCTGTGTAGAAAGTGGTATAGAAGTGTCACTGGCTTGTAAATAGCACAGAGCACCTTTTAAAGACAAATGATTCTTCTTTCTTTCTAACTCAATGCCACCATGTAAAACTGGCAGAGTGTTTACAGACTACAGTGCATGTCTCTTGATTGGGTCCTTATCAGTATCAAGCGTTAGTGCTGTCAATGTGAGCTATATTACACTGTTTTGTTTTACAGCTACTTCAAATTAGTCTACGGCACTGGTCGAGAGCACAAGAGGTCTGGATGCAGAGCTACAACTCAGGGAAAACTGAAGTAGACAAGTGAACCCAAAGCCCGTGCTATCTGGCAAACTCTACTCCAGACAGGAAGAATTTTTGATTGTCAGGCGGAGGTGAAACACACCATTTCAGGCCTCATTGGATTCTATATATAGCAAAGTACAGAGGAGAAAAACTAATTTACTATTAGCCTGCAGTCCCAAGCCACCTGCGTTCTCCTTTCCAAGAGAAACACAGGATCTGTGCAGCCACAGCCGGTGGATGAGGGGGTTTAACACGCAGGTCTGCTTTTCTTAGGGCCTCTGACGTCACCACAGTTGGAATAGTGCTCTTAATAACCGATAGCGATCATTGGGGTATTGTCCAGAAGGCCCGCAGCCGCTGAGACTAAACACAAACGGCCTCCTCCTCTACGTCTCTTGCTCTCCCCAACAAGTTTCTTTAACACGCTATTATATCTATCCATCTATTCCCCCGTTTATTTTTCCCTCCCTTCCTCCCATTCTTTGGTGGGTCTATATTTAGCCATTGGAAAGGTCGGTCTGTGTCTGTCTGCAGGGTAATGATTCAGGGGCACGGAGAGCGACGCATAGAGGTAACAGGCCAGGCTAACTGGCTAGGGGCTGGCTGACTACTGAAATCTGGATGAGGTTTATCAGGGATGGGATCAGGACAACACAGAAAGGCAGGAAATAAATGGGTACAGAGCAGGAAAAGGGGAATCTCCATTGGGCGTAAACAGTACTTGCATGTGCAGAAAGTCATATTCTGGAGGAAAATACACAAATAAAAAACAAATGGAAAAAAAATCTGAATAGGTTCCAACCTCACTTGAACATTTAAATGTAAACTTGTTTAAGATCTCAACTAATGATTTTAAACAATCTGAATAAAATGGAAGGTCAATTTTAAATCAACTAAGTTTAAGATGATGAACTACTGATTGTGCAGACCTGGTTGTCTGGGTTTCCATTTTTGTCTCGCTGTGTAAACTACCCGTCTACAACACTGGGATCAAAACAAACAATCAAACACTGCTTTATTGAGGAGTCCTGAGCCTCAAACTACTGTTTAAAAACTCTCTGCTCCTCATTGAGCTGATCTCATAATTACCCTTAAAGGATGGAGTTTAGATCCAAGGAGCCAGTGGCTTAAAGCCAGGGAGGAGTCAGAGAAAAAAACAGACAGGAAGAGGAGGAAATCAGGTGGAAAGGTAGAGAAGGGGAGGAGGAAGAAAAGCGGAGGAGAGGGGCAGAAGGAGAAAAAGAAACACAATCCAGCAGAGATCAAAAGGAAAGGAGGATGGCCGTCTGCAGGTGCACGGCGTGAACCCTCACCTCGGTCCTCACATGATCCCTCCATTACATAAGGCTTACAGAGAGACAGACGGATGAACAGACTGGGAGAGGAAGGAGGGGAGACAGGGTCAGGGTTAGGGAGGAGAGATAAAGGCAGAGAAATACAGAGAGAAGTAAGTGTCTTGTTAAAAAAAAATCTTAGACTAGAGACACGAGACGTAGGCTGAAATTTGTGCTTACATGTTCATTTTCCAAACAAGGGACAAAAACACTGACTGAGTACTATCAGGCTAAAACGAAAGAGAAAGAGAATGATAGAAAATAAGGGGAACCAGAGGAAAGTATGTGTGAATGACTGTTTTCAATGGCGGAAGTGAGAAGCATCAAAAGATATGACAGGAGGAAAAGCTGCCCGAATACCGACAGCAGATAAAATCTACCAAAAAAACTAGATCTAGATTAAATATGATCATTTTAACAATGAGCATAGGCTAATCCACAAATTTGCTCTATGGGAGTCTAGTCAAGTGTGTTAAGTTTTAATGGCTGAAGTCTCCAAATATCTACGGTGGTAAAGTGGTGAGACTAAATGCTCATTTTTTGCTGATCGGCCAGGAGATGATTTGTTATTAATGACTTCAATTTGTGCAGACAATAATGAGTAACACTAGCTTTGTAGGCAGATTTGGTAACACCAGTGGAGCTTCAAGTAGCCATCCATGAAGTGGCATTGTGTGGCTTAAATCAGCCCACTGGTTGGTTCTCTTGGGGATGATGTGGTAGCTTTCCATCTCAGAAATCCATCTTCCAAATAGCTTGTGCTGTGAGCGATGCTTCCCGTAGACTGTGAGCGATCCAAACTAAACAAAGCCTCACCATTTGGGATGAGCAGTTTTAGAGCACAGACAGCTGTGTTCTCAAGTCTGCAGACAAGAGTTAAGACACAGTAGAAAGTAGGGAGTTTGACCGTTTGCCACAGCAGTAAAGCCTTGGACTGCAAAGCGAAGCCTTTAAGTGAATAAACCATCTCTGCTACAACTGAGACAGCTAAGCCACTCTAATCTGTGACACAGCGGCCGCCCGAACCTCGCCAGACAGAAACCTGTCACGTCCTGGAGAACTCCGCAGCACCTTGGAGGCAGCCAAGGCTGTGATTAAGCCAGCCTTTGGCTTGGTGTGTGTGTGTGCCTACGTGGGTGCGCATTCAAGAGTCACTTATTATACTCTGACATGAGAGGAAGCTCCTGTTGTATTCAGCGTGGTTATACAGCTGATTCAAAGATGTCAAAATCAAGTTATTGTGGTATATCATATCATTTAACGGGTGCACCTTTCAATCTCATTAAAGTCCTGGTGGCCCCAAAGGGAAGACAAAAAGGCAGATTAAATGCAGGAAAGAAGACAATCTTCACAGGAAAGAATAACCACTGTAGTGTTAATGAGAACAAAACATCAGTGATGATCTCAGAGCTCAAACTTCTATCTCCTAATCTGCAGCACCTGAGCCAGGGTTGGAGACTTATCAGATTCAGGCCTATATTCCCACAGAGGAAGAAGAAGACATACATGCATGTACACGTGCTTGGAAACTCGTCTGAGCATGCTTTCCTTCCAGAAAATGACAACCCTGTAAAACATTCAGCTGTAATGAACTCCTGGCTACCTGGCTGCCTCGCTGGAGATTTCAAGCTTGCTTCCTATTGTCAGGGAAGAATGTGGTTGGAAGGAAATATGTGTGTGTTCGTGCGCACAAATGTGTGAGTGTGTGTGAATGTGAGTGACTGAGAAAGAGACAGACAGACAGAAATAAAGACAGGAGAGAGGGTGAGATATGACTCTATTGTTTCTATGCAGAGGTGCACTGAGGCATCACTGATTCGGTTTATCTGTTGCACAGCAACACACACACACTGTTTTTGTGCACGTACATGTGCACACAAAAAAACACACCTACCTTGTACATGTTTATGACACACTGTCTGTCTGCAGTAAATAAGGCAGGTTGGCACCCTGCAGAGTGAAGTCAACCAATGTTAAGCCCAAAAAAGCCAGCCAGCTCGAGAGCCGAGCAGTTGCTTTGCTGATTAATAACATCAAACTGAGCAGTCAGCTGGCAGAATGAACAAGGAGACCACTATTTAACCGGGAGGCTTCGGTTAAAATCACTGAAAGAAGAAGTGCCATGCTTCCTGAAGCGTCATCAAGCAAGAGATTGAAGTTCTTGTTTCAAGAGAAAGGGAAAGAGCAATAAAGACCAATATATCCAGGGAAGAGGAAACGTAACCATGAACCAAAGTGAATAGACACTCTATTTCCCTTAGTGAATCTCTTTTCACTAAGGGAAATAGATTAAATCAATCTCACTGGCTTTTCCCACAAATGTATTTACAGAAGACTAAAGAAGACTAAATGACAGAATCAGATAAGGTGTCCTGTACTTGCACCACTGTCAGTGATGAGGAGAAAACATTCTTTACTGTTATCCTGACTATCAATGAGAGTAATCCATATAAACACAATTTATAAGTGAAGTTGTCAGAAACTGATAGAGGCTACTATGGAACTGGAGTGATTTGCAGAGTGGTGGTGTAATAGCGGGGACTTCAGAGCAGGAGAGAGAGAAGATAAATATCTGCATTTAAATCTGGCTTCTGTGTTGTGGTTTGGTCGCCAGACTACTTTCATTTTCCTCCAACACACACACACACACACGCACGCAGTGGCTAGGCCAACAACGAAAATTTGGTGACTTCAGTTGTTGGACTGAGCCATGTGAACACCAGTGTGCATGCGTACATGCACACAACCACATACATGCACACATGCACGTGTCACCACAGCCCAGAATAGGCCCGTAGCTCCAAATCCAGGGAGCTGGATAAGTGACTCATTCTCGTACCCTCTGCCAATCAAATTTCATCTCCTCCTCTCGCCTCCCCCTCCTTCTTTCCCATAATGCCGCTTTCCTTTCAGCATCTTTCCACACAGACAAAGAGGCTCCACTGTTGATTACAACTAGTAGGACAACCAGCACGGCAAGGCTAGAGGTTCAGTTCAGGCAAGTGACAAAACAAGGAAGGAGTAAAGAACTAACAAATCAATCCTTTCTGCACTTCCATTTTAAATAAGTTGTATCTAAATACTCCTGAGGTCATAAAACTTAAGTCACAGCTAGCAGAGTAACCGCATAGTGACTTTTATTATCAAAGTGTGTCAAGAGCAAATATCAGACAGGAATGTGCATATTTGTGCACTGATTAACACTCTTGGCTATGAGAAATCAATTGTATTTATACTGTATAGTCCAAAATCACAGATTTTCCTCAAAGGGCTTTATAATCTGTACAACATATGACACCCTCTGTCCTTAAACCCTTGATTTGGATATGGAAAAAATTCAAACAGGACCCTTCAATAGGAAAAAAAGGAGAAACTTCAAGAGCAACAGAGGACAAAAACCTTTTTCAGGGCCGACAGACATACAGGGGTTGTGTACACAGAGTTGACAGAGTTAGCGGCAGCTGAATTACAATATGGAGAAAATGGAATGACATTTAAAATCTCTATACCTCGCTGCATGGAACTCATTGGAATAATTTAAATGTAAGGTAACATGCGGCCAGGGATAGCTGTGTGGCACTATAAACTGAGTCAGCAGCCCGCAGTGAATGAATGAATGCAATTCATAGTGGAAACACTGAATTTTATAATAATATTTACGAGGAAATTGTATTTAATGTGGATCGGTCAGGTTACGGCCAATACCCGGTCTGCTTAATATTACATATAGATCAGTGCTCAAGGAACAACTAGTTAGTTCATTGTTGAGTTATGTGCTCTTCAATAGTCAAGACAATACGCAATGAAAGCGCTATTAATCATGTCCGATTAACCTCCTTTTCACTTACTCTCTGTGGGAAGTGTTGGAGACTCAAACTGGAAGAAAGCCTGACCAATTTACCTCAAACTCCTCCTGAACATCAGCCATCAAAGACACCTTGTACAATCCCAAACACGTCCTTTAGCTCAGCAGGCTAATGCTGAAGGTTGTCATTGAATAGAAAGAAACTTTTCTTCTCAACTCGAACATGAATATTTGTTATTACTGCCAGAACACTGTGGTTCTGAGCTGCCACTCTTCGATATTGGCTCATAATGTTGTTGATCTACCACTTGTAGCTTATAGCACAATCACAGTGACAGTAATTCGCTCTGGATGAGGGTGTCCGTGAAATTTGTGAAATGTAAAACAGCCAGCAAGGGACTTTCTACATGTGTGATGTCTGGGTGCGTTAGTCAGCCTTTCCTCATTGGCAGAGCCACCGCAGTCTTAATTCCTCAGTCTATTGCATTAAAGCTGGATCTTCCAGTCTCTAGACTGAGTGGCTCGCTCCCTGTGTAAAAACATTAAAGACAGAGGCACGACGGCGTCACCGCAGGGAGATGGCAGCCCAAATGAGCAAGCCACGATCGCTAGCTGTAGTGAGAAAATTAAAAGAGTGTGTCTATGTGTGTGTGTGTGTGTTAATGCAAGGCAGACATCACCCATTTTCATGGCATGTGGGGGGTCCAGGCCTCCTAATAAAGTGTGCATGCTGTGAGTGGGCGAGATGAGTGAGTGAGTGTCTGAGGGACTAACTGACTTTCACGTTTCAATAAAACAGAGAGCCGACTCATTCATCACTGCCACTGGCCCGGTGGTTTCAAACAACCTACGGGGACAGCAAACGGGTCACAAATCTACTTGTTATGAGTTAACAAATGAACAAGGGCAGCACTGTCAACTTAACAAACTCAACATGTAAAGTGATTCCCCTATTCAGTGGTTAATTCAGAATTCTTTCTCATCCAGATCATTTGTTTCAATTACGTCATTCATCATATCATTCAAGCAAGTATATATAAAACGTTTAGATTGCCAAGATTATAAAAGAAATCAGCTTTACGTTGATTTAATAATGAAGAACATTGGCTGAGTTTATGTCCTGTGGGTGATAAAGAAAAGACAGACTTAACTTTATGGCCGCCTGATGGTGCTGACCTGATCAAATGGTGCCACTATCACTAATGTAATTTATGGCCTACCTTTGAAGTAGCTAACAAGACAAGCCTAAACCCTACATTCCATTTAATAGTTTTGGCAGCTGCTTTTAAGTTATTCTCAACTATAAAAGTGCACATATATGTGTTGTGAAAAAATTTGAATAGAGGCCAGATTTGGTCTCATGATAATTATAGACCCACAAAGTAGATGTCCATCATCAAAAGTCTATTCTGTTTTCATGTTTGCCTGCATGTCTGGCTATTGGGGGTGGGAGATACGGCTGGGAATAAATGAAATTTGGCATGTTTGGACTGGCAAAATGGTGGATCCTAGACCAAAATGATTGCTGCTGTTCACAGCACACAGTCACCTTAAACTGGTTAACAATGTTATGTGGCTGGCTGGTTGAAACAGGCTTACTGTAGCCTTCAGGTCCTTTGTCTTACATCTTCTCCTCCTCATCGATCCATCCCTGCTTTCATCTGCCTGGAGGTGAGATATGTCAGCTGTACGCTATGTGTGTGTATTTGAGCTGGAGATGGAGAAAAGATGCAAGTGTATATATTTGTTATGGGATAAAAGGGTTCAATGAACTTCTACGCTTGTGTGAATATGGGTATGAGAGAAGGTGAAGGTGTGCGTGACAAAGAGAGAGGGTGTGAGTGTGTGTGAGATGCCTCTATGCATTTGTGCGGTTTGGGGTGTGAAAAAAGTTTAGGCAATCAGCCTTTAGCTAAACACCCTCACACGCAGAATCACATCAAACATAAACACACCACACACAGATAGCCACAGAGTCCCCGGACAAGTTGTGACAGCCATTAAGAGAAAGCAAAAAAATCACAGGGTTCCCAACAGACCACCGACTGGAGCAAACACAACAGACAAGAAAGACCTTCTCTCGCTAGCTCTTCTCCCTCCACAGACCCCGACAGGTCTTCTTAACTCTGAAGGTCCAAGACAAGACTGCCAGCAAAGTCAGCAAAACCTTCCATAGCTCTCTCTGACTTCATTTAGTCAAAACATTACATCATTCACCTTTACTTTACTTTCATTCAAGGCATTTAAACACGGTGCTGCAAGAAACTTAAAATGAGCATCTCATAGCGACACAGATTTGATAAGAGGTTGATCATATAGCCTACCTGCTATGCCAACAAAGGAAAAGGGAGTGTTTAAGTAAACTCCTGGTGCAGTAAAAAATGTTCCACCTTGTTCTGTCGTGCTCCAAAATCACTGAAAATCAGCTGGAGGAAACTGTCCCTTTCATAATAGAAGAAATACGCCTTTCAGACCCCATTTAGAGCCAGCTAAAATGTGTGTTGGCTTTGGATTTTATTACTTTGGATACAAGGTCGCTTGTAGTAATGATCTTTCCTTTCAACCTGTGGCCTGCAGCCACTTTGATACTTGAGTCTCTTTGTCATGCACATACATTCTTGTTGAAAATCCTTTAGAAACTCCTTTTATGCATGTCCATGGCCAAGAACTCTAGTTTCTTCAGCAGGAATCTAGCTATATTTAAGAGGCATCTTCAATCATTTACCCTTATTACAGAGTCTGTGAATGTAAACGCACTGAGGGTACATTCAGAGGAGGCCAGGGGAGCATATGGCCATATGTAGAGTAGTGTGAACACATACAGTAAGTGCCCCTGCCTGCACTGTAGGACCTTCAAATAAAATTCAACCTTTTACTGGCCCTGGGGCCTTGGGCATTACTTACTATTAAACTCAGCAAAGCACCACATAGAAGAGAAAGACACTGACACAGTTGTAATGAATGTCTACCGAGGTTTAATAGCTTTATATTCCAACAGTTTGGTTTCAATTATGCTCTTATGCTCTCTTAGCTTGACTTCCCCCTGCCTTTCCATGGAGGCTTAGGTGGCATACAACACATCCAACAGAGTGGGATTTGTAGAAATTTGTATTTAGATAAGTACCAAGATTTTTATTTATGAGAATATGAATAAAAAATTAGCTTGGCATTCCTGAAAGCTGGACATTTCTCATTTTCAATCAAGCAGTGTGGACTAAAAATGCAGGTGCAACGCCAACAAGTGTATGAGCAGGAAAAGTCTGGGCTGGATCAACCCAGTCCAAACAACCACAGAACCCAAAATGTGCTCTTTTTCTCTCTGCAACCTGTGGGCAGGGTTTTCCCTCGGTGGCTCTTGAGGTGGTCCCTTTTGAAAAAATGCACCCAATTTATTTTGCATCATTTTACAACTGGTTTTTAAATCAACAGAGGGTTTTTTTTCTTACTGAAGACTTTCCACTGGTATAGCGATGCATTGCCAGTGAATTCCACAGTTGCATTTTAGTGTGTGTCAATGCTCTCATTTTATTGTAAAAAACATCATAACCTAGATGTTGCCACCTACTGTAGGTCTCTCTAATTGCCAGAACATAACCTGGCAGGCTACCTCTAACCACTCCTCTTAGCTAAAACAGACTCCCTAAAAGCATATTGCATTTGGTAGATATTTTTGCTCTGACAGCAACTTGGTTGTAACTACTTTAGAATTGGCAGTGGCAGTGGTAATGTGGGCAGTATTATACAGAGCCATACAGGACCACACCTAGTCTGTCCCCTTATCCGTTCAGCAGACTCACATGCTGGTGGAGGCCTACCTCGATCCTTTTGACCATAAACAACGCCAAACCAACCAGGGCACCGTCCCTCCCTCCCCCCTCTCGTTCTCCACGAACCACAGATGATAGCCATAACACAGCACAACTCTCCACACCTCTTTGAGTTAGGATGACTCCAGCTACAACAGCCGCAGACGAAGCACAAACATATCTCTACACCTTCAGTCTCTCTCAGCCTTGGTTTGATTCAAAAACCTCCAAAAGAGCTCCAAGGGCAAATGGTGTCTGCATTTTCTAATGAACAAAGGCTTTACGAGCTTCACCCAGAGGAACTACTTGATAAGTCTGTTGGGTAATTGGTTCAGGACAGACCTTTTTATCACCAAAATGCTTCAAAATATATCAGGATTTTGTATAGCCTCTAGCTGTAACTATTTATTAAATGGCATAAGAGGGCAGGTTTATGCATAAGGGATTTGTAAGTGTGTGACCGAACAACACTGAAGCTGGAAACCTAGTATCCTGTCAGGTGTTTCAGAGATATCTGTCCTGCTGCAGAAGCCTCCCTTATCTGCTCAGTGAAGCGAGCCGGTGGTTCCACTTGACCTGCTCTGTCCTTTCATCTGCCCTGCTGGGGGTCGACTGTCACAGAGCCAACAAAGATTCACCCAATCATAAATACTTACAGATACCAAGCAAGCAGGCCGGCTGACACAGAGATTTAAGATGATGAAGACATTCTTTGGACCAAAAAGCAGTGCTGCCAGTACTTAACAAATGACAGTGCACAGATAAAGAAGTAACCAGCACTTTGTCTAAGCCAGGCCTGTATTTCTGTTTTTGAGAGCTCCAAAACTGAATTCCACATAGCGAAATTACATATAAAAAGATACTGCTCAGGAACACCAAGTCTCACACCAAATTTCCCATACTTTGGAGGAGGAAGAAGTTACAATTTCACATGAAAAATGTAGCTTAAAACACTCAAAAACTGTCAGAAACACAGCTATCTGTGGTTCTTTTTGATAGTGTATTTTTTATTATTCCTGTGAATAACTGGCCAAATGTAGACAATGTGGCGCCACAATGAAATATGATTCAGCCATCTAAAATATCAACATAACTGTCAGGTTTTGGTGTCAGCCTCTCAATCAAAGAGCAAAGGCTTCTCTCTAAACTCAAAACTTTACACAGATGTTCAACAACCACGAAGAGAGAAATTCATCATGGAGGAGGCAGAGAGAACAGTAGCCTCAATAGACCATAATACAGTACAGCCCTAAGATGTACTCCAATTAGAGCACTGGGTGCAACATTTATTTATTCTCCACCCGAAAAAGGTTTCTCTACTGTTATTGCTTTTCCACCTGCATGTACAGCCCACGGCTGAATTTTACAAGTTCAAGCAGTCTCTGGGTATTGTTAAAAGTCATCCTGGGAAATGCAGAGATCACTAATTGCAGAAGCAGCAGACGAGGCAGGTAGATGTAAAGTGTGTACAAAAAAGAAAATGACCACACTTTATCAAAAATAACTACTGTACTGCAACATTACAAATTGATGATTTACAATGGTTTCACAGTACATGAGGATGCATTATGCTTTTATTATCTGAGCTGCTACACATTACCCACCATAGTGCCCCTAAGCAAGGCACTTAAAATCCTAAATCATTTTTGTGTTTAATGACAACTAAAACTGATTGTGAACAGGTCGTTCTAAAATTTCTCTCTGATAAACAGCAAAGTCTTGTATTTAAATATTGGAGGAATGTTAATTTCCTTTTGTCAAAATATTTCTGTGTACAATATATTCACTAGATAGGGACAAGAATATCCAAAATCCAGAGAAAAACAGCCTAAAAATGGAGCTGGTATGCAGCTTCAGACATTTTCAATGCAGCTAAATAAAACATGCCCCCTATCCATAACTTGAGACCCACATTCACAAAATGATAAATAGCCACTTATTGAAGGACAGCTGTAACTCAAGGTTAACTCTTTAGTTGATATAATTACACCACTTTTACAAAAATGGATCTTTCACATTTTAAAAGCTAAATAAAACTGCAGGCATGGATGTCCATCAACAGTCAACTCCCAGACTGACTGTCAGGCTTTCCTGTGCGTGAGGCCCCAGTGTTTGTTTGGCCAGCATGTCCCAGCTCGTGCAACCTGTTGTCTATTCTCTTAGCTTTGTATGGGTCACCAAAGCCACTGTACATACACACTTCCAGGAAAAGAGGCCGGCCGTAACATCGAGCGATGATCATAGCAACGCTGACCTGGGCCGCCACTTGACAACACACCAGAGAAATGCTGACGTCACTCTGCAGTACTTTTTCCAGGGTCTGCTTGCCCTGGCTCGGCTCAGTAGTAATCAGGAATGTGATCAGGTCAACCTTTGCACTGACCTGATCACTCACAGTAACCACATAATGGGAGGAAAACCAGGGAGAAGGTACATCCTGTAAGGAACACTGGCATTTAGGTTTTTTGTTGTTATGGCATTTTCCTCCTAAATGGATTCTGTCATGATTTAATAGCTATTGAAGAAACCAAAACCTGGCACGTACACGTATAATTCCAAAAATGAGATCCAAGATCTGATTTTAGTTAGTCCTATTTTAAAGATAAAGATATAAACTTGCTTTTGGAAAACAAACGGGCTTTCCCACAAATAAAAAACTAATATTAGAACTCCATATTGTGTATTTGCCTTACACATAGGCACAGTGGCACAAAGCACAAGTAACTTATAATAGCTAATAATTCATTCTTCTTTAATGCTTAGTGAAATAAACACTTCACAAATTGCAGCCGACTAGCAGCACATGACACTGCAGCATCTCCACTAAATCACAGAGAGACAGGGTGTCCCAAAAAACACTGCACAACCACATCACTGTACACTTAAGTCGCCGGCACCTCTTCTCAAACTTTCCCTGAGACAAACAACTTGGCCTCAACTTGTAGTGTAATTGTGCTGTCTCTGCTGCCGGTGCCAACAGCATAATTCAGTATAATGGTGAGACAGTAACACAACAGAGTCCTTCCCAAAGGAAACGAACAGCGTCATTTTTGTAACAAAATGAGCTCTTGGTTCATTAGCTTTGGTCTACCCGGTGTTATTAGAGCTATTTGAATCTGCATAAAGACGTCTAGTTGTTCTTCCTGTAATTACAATAGGCTGAGTCAACTGCCCACAAGCAAATGGTCTTCCTCAAGGGCAATTTGGTCTCGCTAGTAAAAGTCCAACATTCACTTTGTTGTGACCACATCAATGTCAGGTAGAGCCGCACAGTGACAGACATATGGGCGCACACGTGCAGGCGTGTGTGCACAGTGCACACACACATTTACACTCACAAACACATAAACACACTCACAGTCATAAACAGCAGCCCAGCCCTTACCAGACTTAACACCAGCTAATTGCTCATGTATGGCTCCTTTCACTCTACACACACACAGTGATCCAACACACACTCACATACATAGTGCAACAAAGCGTGCTGGCTCGCTGGCCCGGGCCATCTACAGCTGTGACGTCTCACATGTGGCTCTGTGTTGATATAAGGAGTAACACAAGTGGAAAATTGGAGCTGGTGGGGCCAGACTGCTGACTTCCTGATAGGAAGAGAGTGGAGGGTGACCCATATATACGTACATTAAGTAGTCAACAGGCTCTAACACCAAGGGAAATACAAAAGGTACGGACAAAGGGTCTGTGTAGCCCAATGCATAATGTAATGTGGACACAGATCAGGGTTACCCAATGGGATCCTTTGATATCAGCATGGGTCCCCATAGAAAAAAAAAACCTTCTTGTCAAAGTAAAATCCTACATCACACTGATGTCACTGCAAACGCTACACAGCTTCATTCAGAGTTGTGACTCACCAGTGCAAAAAAGCAACATGGGAAGCTGGTATGAATCACTCGAAAAATAAATGCTGAAAAATAAGAACGGCTGAAAAGTTAAAAACTATTCTTTCATTTAAAAGCCGAGCAGACACACAGACAACCTTAGAGCATAACCAAACCAGATAATCATTTATGAATAGACAAACGGAGCTACCCTCTGCTGCATGGCACACGGCTCAAACGAGGCTGGCTACTTTTAAAACTTAAGGGAAGTGCAGCATAACCTTGCTTATCTGATCCGCTGGATAATGGAAGTCATTAGGAGAGAATGCTCAAACGTCTGATGCTGACTAACAATGAAATGTTAGTCTCAGTGGTGCTCTAAAAATGAAAAGTTCGCTTTGGCATATTCAGAATATCCTAAAATTTCATTTCTAACCATTATGGTCTGACTGCATGAAACAAAAATAATAAAACAGTTTCCTGGACTTAAGAACTTTTATTTGAATGTTTATGACCCAAGACAAAAACATTATTTGGGGGTCGTACATCAGGGATGTATAACTGCCCAACGCCTGCAGAGAATTTTCTGCACGATGAGCTCTACGGTCAAGATCAAAAAAGGTTGTTTTACGGGTCATGACATGCAGTTCCTCTCCCGCCCATAAGCACCCTGAAGCTAACTTTGAGCTCATTTCAGCAGTGTATCTCCCCCCAGGACAACATATTTACGCACTCATGTGGCTACATAACCTCTGACAAAAGGCCACACTATGAAAAAAGTAGCTTGAGTTCAAGTTTTCTCATAATTGTTTTGTGATATAAAAAGTTGTCCAAAGCAGCGCAGAGGTCTAAAAGTCATATCTCTAATTATGATGCTGTGTTGTGGTGTGGCTTTCCCCTCTTAAAAACACCCATTATGCGTACTGGATCTTTGTCTAGCCAAGATTACCATAGAAGACTTCTGACTAAACTGAGTTTAAGGGCACCTAAGTGCACAATGGAGGAGAAATCATGAGTTACGGATGGAAAATCATAATCATTTCAATGACAACAAAAACGGCTCAAAAAAAATGAGCGGAATTTGAAATAGTAGCGCCAAGGAATTCTGAGTTAAAATCTATTTAAATTCTTGAAGCAGCTTAGTAAAGCCGTTAACTACTCGGGTGAAACAATTCGCTTGGATCCTATTCTTGCACGTGTCAGAGGTCAAACAGGTTTACTTTCAAAGTGGCTTACAGGAAGTAAAGAACTGGCTGAACTCTCCAAACAAAAAAGGGACAAACTATGTTTGCTGATTTAATTTTAGAGCCTCACACAGCGTGTTATCCAGGATGCTACAACCCCAAACTTATCATGTGCGATGACTGTGAAGTTCCCAATCCACTTTCTACCCTTCGCTGCCGGCTGTGATGTGGTGACAAATGGGAAAACTTATCTCCAGCTTGTACTAATGAAACACCAACAAAAACCTTAAAGCCATGTACTTTTCTCTGTCACTTCCTTAAAATAAATGTTTTCCATTTAACTGGATTTAACCTTCCCAACATACTTCTCCTCTCCTCTGAATGTTTGACCTCTCTTCTCAAATTAACTATTACTGTTCTTCCAGCATTACTCTTTTAGTGTCTTCCCTGAAATATAAATTTAAAAAAAATCCCTTGTGTTGTCTCTCTTAACCCCCTTTCCTCTGCCTGGTGCTTGTTCTTTAGATTTAAGAGGAAATATTGTGTGCGCACTATCAAGGCTGTGATACTTCAAGTCACTCACAGGTTGTTACATGTGGTGTTGGTTATAGGCAAAAATAAATTTACGCTTTTACTGTGCTGGGGTAACAACTAACTAAACCTCAAATGCAAAGCTATGGCAGTCAGGGTCAGTGCACTTTAGCCCTGACCCTGACTCCTTACCACTGAAAAGGGAAATTAGGCTAACTCTACTGCCCTCACTGTAAATGGCTCAACATCAGTTTTAAGTTAAACAGCGTGGAAATAAGTTAAAAATAGCCTTTCTGGTTTCATCGATCCACTGCGGCTGAAAAAAACAACGTGGTCGTGAGTGTGACTTTCTTTTAGGTTTGCTGAAACAATAACAACAGGCTCGCATGGATCCACCCTAGCGCCATAATTTTGTCACACTTTCCCCTGGAGCGGAGAGTTTGTTAGCGTGCTAACCAGCTAGCCGCCGAAGCTAGGCGCTGTTGTTTTCATTTGAAGAAGAACCGCAGCAGCGGCGGGTTGAAAAGTTAATTTAATAAGTGTGGCCGTCGACTTACCCGAGTCTGACGGGGTTTTCATCTTGGTTGTCGTCTTCGGCGTGCTGCTTCAGTCACTTTCCCCGTCGACTGGCAACTTTACACTTTAGTTAGCTAGCCTTTAGCCAAGTTAGCTAGCGAAGTTAGCAGTGACACCCCACTCCTTCCTCCGGTGTTGTTCTCACAAGTGGCTCGGCAGAGAGAGAACCTGCCCCGGCTTTTAAGTTAAAAAAACACCCCTCCGCTAACTTCGTGTGAGCTTCTGCGTTTTATCTCGACACATCGGGGTTTGCTGAAAAAGTTTTGCGCCGGAGTATTTGTTCTTAAGCACGGGGCTTCTGATGCGAAAAGTTGCCCCGAGCCTCTGGGGGGAAATCCAGCCGCCCGGGTCTGAATGGCGCAGGTCGAAGTTTGGAGGAGTCGTGCTGCCGTTGGTCGGTACTGGAGCAACGGAATGCGACGAGTCTAAATTTTCATCCCGTTTGTTGCAACGATGTCGCATGGTCGATTCCTCCTCCACATCATCATCATCATCATCATCCTCACCGACAGTCAACACAGCGGCGCTTCTGAAAGGAACAAAAAAAACCCCACCAACTCTGTTCTTTCTCTGCCCCTCTCTCTTTCTCCGGCACCGACTTTTTCTTTTTCCACTCACTCACTTCGTGTTCTCTCAACCCCCCCTTCCTCTGTCGGGGTGTCGTGTTTCGCTCTCCTCCTGCCACACGGGGCCGCCCACGCTGACCCACGGAGGGAGGGAGGGGGAGAGGAACTGAACGCCCACTTGTTGCCAAAGATCGTCTATGTTTTTGGAAGATTACTTTTCCTTCCAGTGCAACAGCGAGCTGGGAAAACAAAACCCAGGGAGGGAGTGGAGCATATGTAGGATTAATTATTAACATTTACAAAATACAACTGAGATAAAGCATTTTTTGTTCAATTAAAATGTAATTGTCATTTCAACCATAGATAAATACAGATGAGATTAAATATTGTTTCATTAGAATCAGGGTACAAAATGAACATAACAACATCAGATAAAAACACCAAATGCATGGAGCTACAGTGCCTGGTCTCCATTAAAATATCCCAGGTTTATTTGGATTGAATTACACATGAAACAAAACTTAAATCCTACAATTAAAAACACATAAATTATGTGTATTTTATTTGCTTATTCCAGTACTTTAGACTCAAAATGACTCAAAAAATTTGACTATTTTCAGGCCTGCAAGAAAAAGCAAATAAAAAAGGATTCAGTGTTTCTCTGCCACACTTGTACTCTTGTAGTACAGTGTAGAGAGGGTCTTGAAGCAGCATTTAGACCTTCATGCTGGGAAATAAAGTTAACTGAATTAATAAAATGTTTTTGTTAGAACCTTTCTTTTAGGTCCCTGTTAAGTGTGTCTTTATGAGGCGTCATATTTTGCACATTTTCAAGTAGGGCTGCAACTAATGATCATTTTCTAATATGGATTAATGTGCATTATTTTCTCTATTAATCAATTTATCATTTAGGGCATAAAATATCAGAAAAAATGTCCTCCTCGATTTCCCAAAAGCCAGAGTGGACAAATTAAAATGTTTTGTTTTGTTCGACCAACAGCCCCAAACCCAAAGTTATTCAGTTTAATATAATAGACGATTAAGAAAACCAGCAAATATTCACATTTCAGAAGCTGGAACCAGTTTTGGCTTTAAAAAAAAGATAAATGATTCATTGATTTTCAAAATAGCTGCTGACTAACTTGTTTTAATCTACCAATTAAGTATTCGACTAATCCTTTCAGCTATTTCAGCTATTTTGACATGTGTGAACAGGTGGCAAACATTAATGCTGCCAATAACGACCCAATCAGTTCAATAAGTAGCCTAATATTTTAATGAATAATATAAGTACAGACCAAAAATATCTGCTGCAGAGTGTAAATTCTTAAATAAGACCGGTTTCAGATGCAGACATCTCAAAAAGTGAACACATTTTTATTGTATTTTATTTTATGTTTCCGAGTGACTCATCGTCTCAATAGACGATCTTCGGTGAGGACCAGTCGCTTGCTGCTGCCCGGAGCTGCCGCCGCTGCCTCCAGTTTGTCGCCCCGCTCGCTCCCGGTTTTACGCGTCACGGCGTTGCTGTGGAGACCCGTTACCGCCGCGGGTGATGAGAGGCGCCGTGTTTACCTGTAAACTGCGACAGCGAGGCGGCCAGGGAGCCGCCATCCGTCATTCAAACGCGTGGAAGGAAGGAAAGGCCAATCAACAGGTGTTTTGTCCCACAGGAATGGATGGAGGCCGGTGAGACTCTGAAATTTACATAGACTATAATTATAAGAGGACATCGCCTGTAGCCTATCAGGCGCTTATTAGCATTATGGGCTCACCACACACACACAAACACACACACAGCTCCTTTCTCCCACACTCATTTCTTCCTCTCTAATGAAGGGCCCTTCAGCACTTACATCAGCTCTGAGGAGGCTGCAGAGAGAGGGAGTTGAAAGAAAGGAGCAGTAATTACTCGAGAGCTGAACTGGAGAGCAGGGAGCGGGCTGAGCCGAGGAGCGGATGGAAGGAAATGAAGTGCAGAGAACAAGTGTGTGGATTGAAGGTGGCCCTTTTCTTTCCACCCAATCAGTCATCCCACTGTTTTCTCCCTCCACCCGTCCCTCTCCGTCCCTCCTCTGCTCTGCTCATTTACTGTGAGTGGCAGTGTGTGGGAAGTGAAGGCCAGCAGGTGGGTGAAGTATTTCATGCGATTGTCACACTGTCTCACACACACACACACACAGCACAATAACGTCAACAATACAATATAACAGAAAACATCTCATCGCTGAAAACTGCTTTCTGCTGTCACAACGCTCCTTCGCCTGTCGCTTCACTTCCGCCAACCTCCTCCTCCTCCTCCTCCTCCCATACCCCATACATTACACTCCTACTCCTCTGCTCTGCACGGGCCCTTCATCCTCCTCAGTTTTGTCACTCCATCTCCTACTTTCTTTTCGCCTCTTCCTCTCCTCCAAGTGCTCTCTACTCTTACTCCTCGCCTACCTAACTTCCCCCTCCCTTTACCCGAGCTCCTCTCCTCCTCCTCGCCTCCGTGTGATGCTTCGTTACACCTCTTCCTACAAGCATGTCCACAGGTGTGTGTGTGTGTGTGTATACATATATTTTCTAGATTAAAGGAATAGATGTCATGTCTGTCTTTTCAATTTTAAGGCTACAGCTGGTTAGCTTAGCTTAGCACAAAGACTGGAAGCAGGTGGAAACAGCTAGCATGGCTCAGTCCAAAGGTACGTAGGTTTCCAGTCTTTGTGCTAAGCTAACATATGAACCGATATGAGAGTGGTATCAATCGTTTCTTCTAGATCTCTGTAAGAAGAGTATTTACTAAAATGTGAAACTATTCCTTTGATCGTTTAATCATGTGGTCAATAAAAGGTCTGAAAACTGTGAAAAGTCCAAGCTGACGTCTTAAAAATGTGTTTTTTTTGTGCGACAAACTGTCCAAAACCCAAAGATATTCAGTTTACTGTCACAGCAGAATAAGAACACAAGCAACTATTCACATTTGAGAAGCTGAAAAAACAAGAGAATAGACCTTTGTTTCACATTTTGACATGCCACAGTAGGAAAGGCACAGGTGTAAATAATAAAATTAAATATAAAAAATGAATGGGTCCTGGTGTTGTGCGTGCTGGCTCACTTGTTTACTGGGCCCTTTCAGTTTCAGCCCTGGTGTGCATGCATGTGTGGGGTTGTTGCTTTCCCTCTCTCTGCTCTGCTGCTGACCTTTTGCTCCACCTGAGGACACGTCAGGACAAACACCTTGAGGACGTGAAGCGCGAACGGTCCTGTTGTTGTTTGATCTGCTCAGCATGACGACATCAGAAAGGATGACGCGTGTGTGTGAGATCAAAAGAAAGATGCTTCAACTCCACTCTTACAGTTTGGACCAAGGATCTTGCATCCACCAGAGCTTCCCAAACATTTTCATGTCTGATGCGTCCAAAATACTCGATAAGATTTTGCTCTGAGAGAGTAAGACCTGATTTAAAGTCATTTTCATGTTGTACACTCTGCTCTGCCACTACAAAACTAAAAGCAAGAAACCAACTGGAAAAAGTTTCTAGTGAATATTAATATAATGCAAATTAAACTGTTTCTCATTTTGTTGGTGAGATGTTCAGCAACCGCAGACACATGTAGCTGTGTAGGTGGGGAGATGCCACTGTAAGGCAAAAAAACATGAATCAAAATACATCTTTCCACCAAACCTGCATTAAAAAATAGTCGTTTTTAACCAGATGAGTGAATCAGATGTATATCTTCTTACACGCTCATGGTAAAAACAAAATGTATTTAAGAGATGGTATAAAGTGTCCAATAATCAGAATGCTTTAGACGTAGAAACTAAAACAATTCAAACTTTACACTGGTATCACTGGATCATTGGTCTATAAAGCCTGATGGAAATGTTTGTCTAAGAAGGATCACGCCTCCATATGGGAATGTGTTCCTCTTCAAAGGTTTTGCGTCAATATATATTCCAGAGAATTAGTGTTGTGACAAATAATTTGTAGTAAGCCTGATAAGTTACTTTGACTGGTGATAACTTTTGTTGTTGCCAAAAAGCAGTTTTTTTCCTTTAGTACACTGGTCTAATACATTATTTAAAATGGCTAAACTTGAATTTACATTAACATTCATTAATATAGGCTCTCTGGATAAATATAATGCTGTATGGTCACACTTCTTAGCAAACAAAAGGGAAAAAATGTGTCTTCCTAACGAATGTCTTATGAAAATATTTTGCTTTTTGTGAATGCATTTGTTTTGTTTTCTGACTCAGACTAAATAATCATTTAGATTGTGTACTTTTTGATTTGGTTTCAGTATTAGATACGGGTCACTGTGTTTACTCACTCCTGCAAGACAGAAATACCACAACAAAAGACAGATTTGGGAAAATTGTCACCCTAAAGCCTAAAGCCTTATGTATCACAGCAAGACTTCGTCCACAAATTTTTAAGCCAATTTCTTCACTCGCAACACAACAACTTTGAGCAGAGCTGTGTCCGCACTGGCTCGACACTGTGTTGAGAAGCTGCAGTGGAAATAATAGCTTGTTGATGAAACAGGAGGGACGGAGAGCGAGTGTCTGTGACGATGGCCTGGTTGGGGGATGCAGACGCCGGCTGCATGCGAAAGTAACGGCCACAAAAGCTCAGCAGGAGATGTGACGGCTGCATACGTGTGAA
This sequence comes from Oplegnathus fasciatus, assembly GCA_003416845.1. Classification (NCBI taxonomy): domain Eukaryota; kingdom Metazoa; phylum Chordata; class Actinopteri; order Centrarchiformes; family Oplegnathidae; genus Oplegnathus; species Oplegnathus fasciatus. The sequence goes on along the minus strand of NTHP01000497.1, from coordinate 1,704 downwards.
TTGGTGGGGGCGATTGGGACTAATTGATCACCAGAGTCACTATCAGTTCATTACTGAGGTGGTAATGAGCCCAATCAGTAAACAGGAGCAATCAATCACCACTGATTGGTAAATGATGAAAAAATACAAGAATTGAAGGATTAATGAATGAGGATATCAGTGGGGATTTGGTGATAATGCTCTTATTTGATTCCATTAGAAAAGTTGGTCAGTATAACACAGACACAATACTGACCTAACTTTAACCAAAAAAATGGATGTTTTGACCCAGTTTATGGGTTATTTTTTATATCACTATTGGATTATTTACCCAAAGAAAGCTTTTTGACCCGTTTTTAGACACTATCGCTCAAGTTTTACCATAAAACTGTCAAAAATGTATTGTACGTTGCAAAATAATGTGTATATGACATTAAAAACAGCAAAGGATACATATTATTTGTATAATTTTAAAATAAATGGCCCACAGTGTGAAGATATGGTATTTCTTTTAGCGTTTTGCCCCATTAGCAAAGCCCCAAATAGAGCTACGTTCATGTCTTTGTTTTTTATAGGTAAGTGTTTTCTATCCGAGGAAATCTGGTGTGTTTTTAAAATGGAAAACAGGCCTGAGGGGGCAAATGGTAACCGAGCCACACCCAGAGTGAGCAGCACTCACTCTCGACAACAAAACTGTAATGGGAGAGGCCTTTTCACACCAGCCCCATCTGTATGCATAAGAAAACACACTCATGCACACACAGTCGTATGGCAGCTAGTGTGTTCGTGACAGCAGAAAACATTTGAGTGGCCGGAGGGGAAAGTTTTCTCCTGAGTCCCTGTTCGTGTTTTGTGCTAAAGATGGAGTGATGAAGACATTTTCCATGTCGTGTTCCTCTGCTCTGCAGCATGACCGTATGTTTGTGGAATAAGGAGGCCCTTGTCTGTGTTTCTGTCTGTCTGTCTGTCTGCCCCCTGGCTGGTCAGATGATGTCTGTCTGTCTCTCTGTGGAGGTCCGGCTCTCTGCTGCTCTTGTCTTTCAGTCAAAGCAGGAGGAGAGGTGTGTAGATAAGATAGATAAGGACGTTGAAACTGGAGGGAAGGGAGACACGTGGAGAGGTTTTAAAAGAAGGAAAATGGATAAAAAATAGAGGTCAGGAGAGGAGAGCTGAGGAGAAACTACCATGGATAAGGGGAGGGGGAGGGGGAGAGAGGGAGAGAAAGAAAGAAAGAGAGTGAGGCAGAGAGTGAGAGAGAGTGAATGGGCCCTTTGTGATCAAAAGGCTTGTTTATTTTCTTGGCGCTTGAACTCCTCAGGAGCCACATTGGGCCTGTCTGCACTGTCTAGCTCGCGGCCTCATCGCCTCCCCAACATCCCAGCAACGGGCCCTGAATCACAAAGAGGAGCCGGGCCATGTCAGAACCAAAACAAGCACCTAAAACATGGAAAATGTCATTTTGAACTGTTTGTGAAGCACTTAGTTTAACATCCTGGGCACTCGAATGTTGTCAGAAGTGGAGAAAATTCAGTCAAAACTGAGTTAAAACAAGTGCTTCTTATGCACAATTTTATTTTTCCTCATCAAATTCTGGTGGTGGAAAGTATTACTCAAGTACTGTACTCGAAGATTTTCATTTAAATAAATGTACTGCTTTCTATCTATCGCCGAATGATGCAACACAATGGTGATTGAGCCTATGGCTCACTGATGAAAGCCCTTGCA
>NTHP01000496.1:375916-387129 GCA_003416845.1 Oplegnathus fasciatus | reverse complement strand
TCAGGATCCTGTGAAGTTCAGGATCCTGTGAAGTTCAGGATCCTGTGAAGTTCAGGATCCGGCACTTATTCTGTTCTGAAAATGACTATTTAGCATTTATAATCAGTACATCAACATGTAGTAAATGTAGTTCTAAGCAGATAGGAGGATATTTATTAATGTTCAGTATTTATTCTAACTTCTCCCATAAAGACATGTTTTATATTATTACAGCTGTTTTATAATCATTCATTATCATTAATACAGCAGACAACAGCTCTAGTTGTTAACTAATACATTAACACTTACAACTACATTATAGTCTGTTATTAACCATTTATTACATGTTTATTAGGGCTGTCACTTTTTAATTAATTAACTTTTTAACTAATGTGTCCCGCACAGTTTAATGCAGCACAAGCTAGCAGCTGAGCCCTCAGATGAGTCGTGGTTGTAGATAAGGATAAAGCTGCTTCTTACAAAGTCAGTCTGATCTTTGTTGGTTGTTTCCACGGTGCAGAACCCAAAGTACTTTCAGCTGTGTCCGTGCTGCGCCTGAACGCATCCTGTGCAGACGCAGACTTGGTTCCACTGTAGTGAAGCGAGCTGATGCTCGAGCTCTTTTCCTGCTGACTGGAATAATACCACTGTCCTTCTCAGAGTCATAACTCAGTCAAATCTGAACACGCAGACATGAGACACATGTTTTTAGATTCAGTGTGACTTCCACTTCCTGATGATGTCATTATGATGATGTTCATCCAGAATAAAGCTGCTTAAAAACGTTTTCTTCAGTATCAAAGTGGTCCAGCGATGTTGTCTGTACATCGGTACATTACAGTGTTGTCTCAGTTTAGTCAGACTCTGAAAACTCTGTTTTTAAACTGCACTCAGTGTTTAAAGGTCATGATTGTTATTGATTTTATATAGAATTTTACATTTGTTTCCGCGGAGATATTTATAGAGTAGTATTGATAACATCCTCTGTGATGAGGACGTGTGTGACGGACATGTTGCCTGTTCGTCGTGTCCATCAGCGTGTTCTCATTAGTCAGACACACGAGGCTGCTCCTGTTTCACATGTACTTTCTTTTCGGTCTTTTTTTATTGCAAACTGGCGCCTGTATTGACCCCCCCGCTCTGCCTCTCAGGCCCTAAGTGGATTAAATGGATTTGAAACACGAGCCACAGCCGCACTAATAGCATTGCTTGAATTTTAAGCAATCCGCGGTGGATTGATTCAGAGACTAAAGAGCAGCAGCATTGTAAGTGAGATGCATGAAGAGCTCTCACACTGACACGTACTGCACATTAATGTTTGCTGACTGAGGTTCATCTAACAGGCTGCAGGGTTTTAAGGCTAATGGCCACACGTTTGGACTGTTACCTGATATTTAGTGCTAAAATCTTAAATCTTTCAATCACACTGTTTTCATGTATAGGATATTAAATGTGTTCTGGTTCTACCCCCAAATCCCCCCCCACAGAGTGTCATTGCATTAATCTCTTTGAAGCTGCAACTAACGACTTTTTCATTATCATTTAACACGTCAGTTTCTTTCTCATTTGGTCTATAAAATGTCAGAAAATGGTGAAAAATGCTCCCAGTTCTGAGGTGACTTCAGATTTCTTGTTTTGCTCGTTCAACATTTCAAAGACTGAATATTCAGTTTACAATCGTAGAAGGAAGGAAACCAGCAAATATTCACGTTTAAGAAGCTGGAACCAGAGAAAACCACTCAGAACCATTAATCAGTTGTGACAGCAGTTGCTGACTGATTTTCTGTTAATTGACTAATTGATGAATCGACCAATCGCTGCAGCTCTAAATCTCTTAGTTAAAGGAATAGTCCACACAAAATCTATCTTTAGAGACACTCACTGCCTGAGGTCCAGAAAGCTGCTGCTAAAAAGTTTGTATCTTCGTGGTGACGGCAGCTGTAGTCAGATTACACTCTCAGAGTTGGCCTGACAATCATTTTGAACGAGCAAATCCACTATTTTGCATGGATGGATGGATGAATGGATGGGAAAATAGAAAATAGAATAAAATAAAAACTGACTTTAGAGACTAAAGATATGACTGTAACATATGCTGAATATACACTGTACAGTGATAGTCCAGGTTTTCAGACATCGGTCTCTACAGTCTCTTTACTCCAGTTTTTAAAGGGACTATTTCTCTGACAGAGAACAGTTCCAGTGAAAAGTGTTCACACTGAAAATTAAAAGCTGACAAAACTGAGAAAGACCCAGAGTTATAAAAGACAGTGTATAAACCTGAGCGAAGCTGGAGGGCAGCAAGGCGCTCACAACACAGGAAATCAAACCACCGGCAGCCAGTCACCACATGACACACAGACAAAACACAAAATGAACGTTTTGTTGCAACCTGTCCTCCAGTTTGTGGAGCTGGCCTCTGCATCAGCCGGTAATTGCTACTTGTCCCTTGCTGATGCAGCCTTTTCACTGCTAATTTTAGGCACCGGCTAATCATGAGTCTTTCTGCAGGGCAGTAACCTGATGAAGTGATAATGACTGTGGGGGAAACAGAAATACAGAAAACAAACACTGATGTCATTGCTTTTATGTTATGTCTTTATTTCAGATTACTGTACAGCAGAGTCTGAAATGTCAGAAAATAATTTATATAATCTTCAGAATATATAATCTCCATAAATTCTCAAATAAAAGCCGTATTATAACGTTGAGGAGGGTGGAGTTACCTGTGCTACAACATCATAAATCCAGTATAATGTACATTTCTACAGCAATAATTCCATCTGTATAACAACAGTCATGTCTTACTCACCACTCTTTTAAACAGAAATACTGTTTTCATTCACAATCAGTCCCAGTAGCTTCTACTTTGCCGTTTTTTTCGATCACTGTTAAGCTCCAATCAATAAAACCCCATAAAACACTTCCTGCAGATGTCTCACATTAAAAGCCTATTTGGAAAGGTAGGGCTTAGCCAAATATGCCAAATATAATATATATGAATCATAACGATCATAATTAGTAATTAATTAATTAATGATAATTGTCTTAGCCTGAATTTCAAACTCAACAGCAGCTTTTTTTCTAACTCATTTGTCTTCTAACAGAAAGGAGAGACTCTGAAACCAGCTGTGGTCTTTGATAAACCACCGAACACCTGCCAAGATGTTTTTTATTTCAGCAGTTTATGTGCTGACTGCTATTTGAATGTTAAATGCAAAATGCTCCCCTTCTCTTACTGATCGTTGTGGGGTCTAAGCTGGCCTGTTTCTCTGGACAATGATTTGATTGGAGCTGATTGGATTTGCTGCCACGGCTGCAGCCCATCTCTCTCTCTGTGTCGCTGTGGTTAATGGTGCCTTTCTAAAGGCTTTATTAGAAGTAATTTGCTGCAGCGAGCGCTGACTGATATCTGGGCCATGACCCTGTCTCTCAGTTGAAGGGTAAAGAGGGAGTCCCAGTCACACTGGAAATGGCAGGCCCTGCACTCTGTCCATAGATTAGAGTCTTTACACTCTGTGCTGAATACACTGAAGAGCACTGAGCGTGGGCAGAGAGGAAGAGTGACGTGACAACGCTCAGTGATTCAAACCAGAAATGCTTTTGGAGGAGACAGCCGCGGACTTTAGATCAACATGATATTTAAGGCAAGAATGAATAATTAGTCCTCCAGATTCTGTCATTTGTCATTTGTAGCTGCCCTCCAGGACACATCTTACTCCGCTCTGGTTTGCTCAGGTTTGCTCAACAACAAGGCAGTTCAAAGTGCTTTACATAAAATATAAAAATGAAGATATTAAAGAAACACAAAACAACATAAAAAGACATAAATAGGATTTTAATTCCTTTTTCTACTTTTGATATTTCCTTTTTTAGCCCCTACCCCCTTCCCTCCAGGCCGCCATTGTAAATAAGAATTTGTTCTTAATGACTTGCCTGGTTAAATAAAGGTTAAATAAAATAAATAAACTACTTAGCTCAGACCTTAGACCTTCGTCGTCATGGTTATCATAATATTAGGTTAGGGGATGAACAGAGAGGTGGTCGTGAACACATCCGCCCTCTGTTTAGGCCGAGTGCAGAACCACATTCAAGATAGATTCAGGAGTCCTCACACTGGATTATGGCTCACAAAGCAGTTTTATTTGACTGAAATTTGACAAATCTACTGTCATCAGGTAAATATATAATCAGGAGAAATCAATACATTATCAGTGCCTGAAGGAATCACAACAAACAGTCATGGTAATCCCACAAAACACATCCTAAAAATATCTTGAATATTTTTAAATGATTTGTTGTAAATCAGAGAAGTGCAGCGTAACAAGACAAGACTCATTTCAAAGACCAAATTTAATGTTTGTAGACAAAATTCAAAATGACAGTTAGGGGGCGATGGCAGTCGTGGTTAAAAGAAACTAACGTTGAGCAATTTAGATTAAACAGCAAATATTTTCCTAACTGTGAGTCTTTGGTCTGTGGTTTCATTCAGGTTTCAGATCTCACAAGTGGCTTGACTCTGGCTCTTCTTCACCTCCTCGCCCTCGTCATCATTTATTTGCTAATTAGTAATCTGTGTCCAGCGGACATTAACATACAGATGACTCCAGATCCAAGGCCAGTTGTTAGATTTGTTTACTTCTGCATTAGCATGGTGTGTGTGTCGTCTTTTTCCTTTTGGCAGGTCAGTTCAGGAACATCGTGACCTTCTCAGAATAGTATTGAATACAGACCACAGTGAGAATAAAACATGAACAAAAAGAACACAATAAATCAGAGCCAGGCATTAATGTAATGTGATGCTTTAAGGTTTACAGTGGCAGGAGTCCAGAGTGGGTGGCTGGAGAAGCAGCAGTATTACTTCTTCCTTCTACAGCTGGATGATAGTGCACAGTATTTATCATGAGTTCTTTGTCTTTGAGAGTTTCCATAGATACAGAGCACGTCTCATGATGATACAGTATATCATCCATATTCATAATGAATAATAAACTGACCTGCACACAGGATGTGTGAAGTATACAGCACAGCACTCTGTGGCTGATACAGTATTCACTGGCAGATGAGCTCAGTGTGGACACGTCTTCATGTGCGTGGACATGAAGGTTCAGACGGTGTTTGGACCAGTGGAAGCTTCAGAGATGTTGACGTTGCTCAGCCCAGTACTTTCATCCAGAGGAAAGATATTTACAATCTTACCTGACTTACTGATACTGGTTACTGGAGAATAAAACAAAAGACTTTGCTGATCCCTCGATGTTTTATTTAGCACCATCATTAGCTCAAAAAAGGCGATTTAACACGGTTTAGCTTGAACACGCCCCCAAATTGAAGTTTTAATGCTTAGATATTAAATATGACGGTCATCCAGAATTCATAGAACTGTAGTTACACATGTGACTGCTGTTAGCATCTATACCGGCCGCTAACAGCTAACATTTAACTGGCGTGTCTGAAGCGTCTGTCTCACCGGCCGAAGTTGACTTCAGTTCTGCTGTAATGAACGATGTGAAACAGGACCAGATCAATAGAAAGTGTGATGAAGTGACTGTACATGTGATTTACTAACTCAGAAAGTGGATTTAGTGTAAAGTTTCTCTGTAATGAAGTTTCAGGACTTAATTCATGTCAGTTTCACGGGATGTACGGCAGGTAGGGACACGTGGCAAAGGGTGGGCAAAGGTAGTCTCAGTAAGCTGACCCCGAAAGCTTAATGAAGCTGAGTTTATAAAGAAACTCGACCCTCGACCTTTCTACATCGTTCAGTGTATGCTACCAACAATGTCATGTTCACGGGAGAATGCTAACATGCTAACATGCTAACTGTCTTGACCCGCATCGACCTGTGATGGCGCTCATCAACACGTCAGGATACGCCGCCGTCTTATTCGCCCACATTTCTCATCTGTATTGGCACATCCAGGCTCCTGTACTTCACCATCTCTTCTGTCACGACACCACGTACACGGCCGGTGTGTGTTGCCTTTCAGTCTCGTTGCTGATAGACTCTATTAGTGGACACTGATCATCGTACTAACAAATACTGTGTGTGTATCAAAGCCTGAAATATCTTCTTCCTCTCTGCCACAGAGCTCCACTGCAAGTCATAAGTCATAAAAGCTCCTGTAATTTGTTTCTACACAAAATTAGTTTCATCAACATCCAGTTTTCTAGTGAATTTCTAGTGAATTTCTAGTGTGCATTGAAAAGCCCACAGTGGTTGCATGACAGCCGCCTGCATGTACTGTATTTTTAGGCTAGCGTTGCATGTAGTGCTGTGAGCTGTGAGTAGAGAGATCTGGAGCTTGCTGGGTGAAGTGAAGCAGGAAGACACGAGTCCCCAGACATGAACCCTTCATCTGCTCACTGCTGTCATCCAAGCCTGCGTCTGTGGACTCTGAACTCATTAAAGTGGGAGTCGTGATGTGAAATAAACCCATTTCAGCTCACGCATGTGGGGGTTTACAGGAATGTGTGTTATCTGTAATCATTTATCGGTGCTCTGTTGGGAAGGGGACTTCTCTGGAAACAGGGTGTCTTTGAAGACTGAATGTTTACAGATTTTCATCGGAGACTGCTGCCATGCTCCATCAACATTTTTAATGCAGATGGAATTTGTGGAATGTCCCAAAACACATTTTAAAGTACGTGAACAGTGTGTGTTTAAAACCAGCAGAGGAGCAGGAAGTTTTGAGTCTGATTTATGGGTCCTTTTTTAAGACGGACATCCCGAGCACCATTTGGGACTCATCAGGAACACGTGTGCCGCGCTGTAAAGAGCTTAGCAGAGTCCTCAGCTACTGACACTACTCTAGAAAACCACAAGCATTTGTCTTTAAAGCTGCAGTGATTGGGGTTTGCCCACTAGGGGACAAGCTGACAGACACACAGTCCTGATATGTCGTAGTTTAAAGCCCCTTTCAGGCTGTTTCTTTCTGTGGGGTTTAACATCACCTTTAATCCCAAACTTAAAAACAGGAAGATCCTCAGACAAGTTCTGCTGCGTCTTTTTTCTGTGATTTTCTAACACTGTAACTCACTGTCTCCATGGCAACATTATACTTCCTGTTTACAAGGAGGGGGCACAGTTGGGGGCCGCTGCAGTAGACTGAACACTAACGCTCAGTAAACATGTGAAACAGCGACTTTCTAAATATTTGCAGAGAATTGTGACAAAAATGAAATGTTGTCCTCCCTCCTTAACATGCCGACAAGAACTGACGCTGTTATCAGCAGAAGCCCTGGACAGTATTAGCATGTTTGTGTGTCTTTAGGCCTGTATGTGTGTGTGTGTGTGTGTGTGTGTGTGTGTGTGTGTGTAGATCACCAAACACATCCAGCTCTCCCAGTGTGTGTGTGTGCAGGTGTGTCTCCACCTTCACTGTGCATTTATCAGTGTGTTTTTATCCGACTGAGCGTTTCTCAGTATGCAAATATGAAAGTGTGTGTGTGTGTGTGTGTGTGTGTGTGTGTGTGTGTGTGTGTGAATGATTCAGAGATGTCAAGTGAGCTCATGAATAATGAACAGGACATGCATTCAGCTGTGAATATTTCATGGTGCGTGAAAGTGAGCAGAAACGCTCCGTGGAGTTGGGCATCGTCCAGTCAGCTCTCAGAAGAAGGAAGGGATGGAAGGATGGACAGAGGAACAGAAGAAGAAGAGAGGACATGTCGGTGGAGGAAGAACAACAAGGCTGAAGTTACTACTGAGGACAATGTTCCTAATTACATCCCACAGGATGTGGAGATAATGGATGGACAACTGAGCAGTTACATTAGCATGAAAAATGAATAATCAGAGAATTGTTTCACCTTTTTCAAAGTGTTGTGTTGCACTTGGTGAGTTTGGACTCATGACTGCAATATTTTAAAGTCTGGGCTACTGGCCTGAGAACAGGAAGTTGATGAAGAAGAAGGAGGAGGAGGAGGAAGAGGAAGAGGAGGAGCAGGTGGAGGAGGAGGTGCAGTCGATGGGAAGGGAAATGGTGGAGAGGTGAGGAAAAGCAGCAGTGTGGCCTGTCAGCAGTGTGAGCTGCTGCAGAGAGAGAGAGAACAGAGCACAGATGAGGAAGTCTTTAAGTCTGTGATGGTACATTACATCCTCAAACACACACACACACACTCACACACACACACACACATACACTCACTCACCACACGGAAAGTTGAGCAACAAAACGTCAGGATCGGGCGACATGAACAAGTAAGCAGTTGAGCAGAGAGACAGTTACTGCAGACGGTACACAGCTCGAGGTGTTTGTGTCTGTTTAGATTTCAAGTAACTGTCTGCTGTGGCCCATTAAACATGTGACTCTTACCTGGATAAAGAGTGTGTGTGTGTGTGTGTGTGTGTGTTGCTCACAGAGAGGGAGATGGTGGCAGTTCAGCCAGCGTCCTGTCGTACTTTAAGCTCTGAATCAACCTCATTTCTGTGTTTCCCTGCTGGCTCCTGCTCCTGCAGGAGGACGAGGTTCATGTGGTGCATGTGGCAGAAAACCTTTCATATCACATAGGTCACGATTTAAAGTCAGCGGGCCTCATGCAAGAACCAGTCATACAAACAGATTTGCTCTTAAGTGGCACATACGAGTGATTTAAGAGGACTTTTTCTGACGTACAAACGAAACTCGTGAACAGAACGTTTGTTTGACTGGTTTCTGTTCAGAAATCAACTCAAATAAAAACACACAACTCAAATGAACTTTAAATGAATATTCTGTTCACCACATCTTCAGCATCATGCTGCCAGTTTGCTGAGAGGTTTCACAAGGATTTGTCTTTGTAACTTTATGATTGAACTGTCATATTTTGGCACAGAAACTTACAGTTCGTTAGTTACTGACAGCTGCCTCAGAGGCTGCAGGTCTCCTGACAGGTGTAACGTCACCTGCTGTAGGCTGTAATATTTCATCATCTCATGTGTCCATGACTGTCACATGTTAGTCATGGACAGCTTTTCTTTAGAAAGACAGTTTTATAGCATCCAACTTCACATCCAGAGTACTTTCTAATTCTTTCAAGTCCTCTGAAACGACGACTCACTGCTGCATCTGTCATGATTTCTGACAGCAGGACCTGAAGCTCTGAGCTGTGAAGCTTTTCTACGTTTTTGTGAAACTTGTCCACAAACAGAGCAGAACAGGCGTCCTTATATGTGTTATATATAAATATATACGTATATGCCTTATATGGTCACTTCAGGTTGTTGATTATGCAAATGATCTCTCGGACGCTCACGTCCTCATGAGCAGGTGTCATCATCAGGCTGAAACACCGACTTGAAACACTCAGAAACAAGTCAGACAAGTTCAGGATGAAAACACAAAAATGTTGTCTTGTACTAATTAAAATGAAGACAAAAAGTGTAAAGCTCTGCTGGCGACCTCCAGAGGCCGTGATGGTCATTACAGCCCATAATACAAACATGATGGATTAATGAGATGATAACTGCTGATCAGTCCAGTGATTGGTAAATCTGGGCCATCACAGCATCCCAGAGCCCAGGAAGAGAAACCTGTTTCTGTGATGCTGCAGTGAAGCCTCCTCAGCTCGTCATAAGCCTCCCTTCATCCACAATCCTCCGTATCGCCGGGGACCTAATTCTGCCTGCAGGATGTGTGTGTGTGCTCATGTTCTTCTGTCTTTGTGAGGACTTTAGAGACCTTGACAGTGAGGACATTTTATGTGCTCTTCAAAGGGCTGTTGGAGAGTTCAGACCTGGTTTTAGGGTTAGTGTTAGAATCAGGTTTAAGGTCTGACTTGGAGGTTGTGTTTTATCTCAGTGAGAGTACGAGCGTCTGTGTGAGTGTGTGTGTTTGTGGTCTGGTGTGTGAGAATCTTCTTGTATTATAAAGACACGTGACTGTGTGTTTGGATCCATGTAAATCTGAAGTGCCACACTGTGGCTGGGCTCTGATTGGCTGCCTCCTCAGTGTTGACACTGCTGTGAGCCCGGCAGCTACATCGAACACGTTTACAGTCATCACATTTATAATTAAGATTCATCATCACACTGAAGAAAATGCACATTTTGGGGTTTATGGAAGCCTCCCTGAACTCCACGGTGTGTGTGTAGTCATGAGCGAAAAGTCACTGATATGATTGTGTCTCAATTAAAGGCGGACGTGTTGTGGGGCTCGGCTGGTTTCCTGGTGTCAGATGTGAACGATGGTGATTACTGCAGAGCAGAGTGGGCTGACGGAGAGACAGAGACGTGTCCGGCATCCCAAACACTCGCTCCAGTCTTCGATCCTACATCAAAGACTGTGGAAGAGATTCAGGCTGCTCCTGACAAAGAAAGGTTCTACATAGTTCCACATAGTAGAACCTTTATGGTTCTGTACGCAGATATTTAAAACTGGAACCTGAACACTTTTTGTGTAAGGAAAAATAATTTAACATGATCTAAACTGCAGCTGTATCATTTTTCAAAAGAGGATAAAATCGTTTTTGGACATATTTGTGGAAACAGTTTCTAATCTTTGAGCCTCTGAGTTTCTCCCGGCTCTGAGCTGCCGTTGCTAGGAGACGTGCTGTTACGTGGTGCGTTAGCGACCAGAGGAAGTCGCAACTCTGTAAATCCTTCGAACGTTGATACAAAACGTTCTTTCCACATCCTGCTGAGGGTGGAAGCCAGTTAGCCTAGCTTGCTAATGTTAGCACTCATTCCCACCTGATGTTACTTTTTTACTCAAGTATATACTTCACTACAATTTTGAGGTACTTGTACTTTACTTGAGTATTTCCATTTTCTTCAACTTTCTACTTCTACTCCACATCTCAGAGGGAAATATTGTACTTTTACTGCTCTACATTTATCTGACAGCTGTAGTTACCTTACGCATTCAGATTTCACATAAAAGCACGATGAGCTTATAAGATACAACACGTTGTTGTTGTTGTGTAGTTGTGTCTCTGATATAAATCAGTGTGTAGTTGTGTCTCCTCGTCATGTTTCAGAGTTGTCATCAATTAAACTTCTCTTATGGTTTCATTTCAATAACTGATCAATGATCAATATTTCACTAAAGATCAAAGATCAGAGAAAAGTCCAAAAACTGAAAACAGATTTGTGTCTCAGAATTAATCATCTGAAGACCCCTCAGGTTTATCTGGTGACCCTTTGGAGGGGCCCGACCCCTAGGTTGGGAACCACTGGACTAAACCAGCTAACTGTATATAAAGTACTTCAAACCAGCTCCACCTGGAGCAGCTCCAACAGGAACATGCTGCTC
>NTHP01000496.1:351934-370725 GCA_003416845.1 Oplegnathus fasciatus | reverse complement strand
CAGTAGTAGTAGCAGTAGTAGTAACAGTAGTAGCAGTAGTAGTAGCAGTAGTAGTAACAGTAGTAGTAACAGTAGTAGCAGTAGTAGTAGCAGTAGTAGCAACAGTAGTAACAGTAGTAGTAGCAGTAGTAGTAACAGCAGTAGTAACAGTAGTAGCAGTAGTAGTAACAGTAGTAGCAGTAGTAGTAACAGTAGTAGTAATAGTAGTAGCAGTAGTAGTAACAGTAGTAGCAATAGTAGTAACAGTAGTAGTAGCAGTAGTAGTAACAGTGGTACCAGTAGTAGTAACAGTAGTACCAGTAGTAGTAGCAGTAGTAGTAACAGTAGTAGTAGCAGTAGTAGTAACAGTAGTACCAGTAGTAGTAACAGTAGTAGTAACAGTAGTAGCAGTTGTAGTAGCAGTAGTAGTAACAGTAGCAGCAGTAGTGGCAGTAGTAGTAGCAGTAGTAGTAGTAGTGGTAGTAGTAGTAGTAGTGGCAGTAGTAGCAGTAGTAGTAGCAGTAGTAGTAACAGTAGTAGCAGTAGTAGCAGTTGTAGTAGCAGTAGTAGTAGCAGTAGTAGCAGTACTAGTAGCAGTAGTAGCGGTAGTAGTAGTAGTAGCAGTAGCAGTTGTAGTAGCAGTAGCAGTTGTAGTAGCAGTAGTAGTAGCAGTAGTGGCAGTAGTAGTAGCAGTAGTAGTAGCAGTAGTAGCAGTAGTAGTAGTAGCAGTAGTAGTGGCAGTAGTAGCAGTACTAGTAGCAGTTGTAGTAGCAGTAGTAGTAGCAGTAGTAGTAACAGTAGTAGCAGTAGTAGTAGCAGTAGTAGTAACAGTAGTAGCAGTAGTAGCAGTAGTAGTAGCAGTAGTAGTAACAGTAGTAGCAGTAGTAGCAGTTGTAGTAGCAGTAGTAGTAGCAGTAGTAGCAGTAGTAGTAGCAGTAGTAGTAACAGTAGTAGCAGTAGTAGCAGTAGTAGTAACAGTAGTGGCAGTAGTAGCAGTAGTAGTGGCAGTAGTAGTAGCAGTAGTAGTAACAGTAGTAGCAGTTGTAGTAGCAGTAGTAGTAGCAGCAGTACTAGTAGCAGTACCACTGACTAACTTTAGTTCTATAGTATTTGTACATTGTTGTAAGTTAAAGGAAGTACTTGTTCCACAGTTCTGTGGTAGATGGAGCAGATCTTCCCAGACGTATCAAACTGTGACACAAGAGCTCTCGACAGAACCTCAAACATCTGGATGTAATAAAAAACTTTGTCCTGATGACCTGATGTCTAAAGCAGACAACACTCATACAACCCAGCGCTGCTCTGCAGTCTGATGTAAACGACGATAACTGGAGGCCTCCGTCTGTCCTCAGGCCGTGAACAGGACTGTGTGGACGTACTCCAACACACCAGACTCACTTGTAATTTCCACAGAAACTACACTAAGCTCTGCGTGTATCCACTCCATCTCATTTTCTGTTTCACCTTGGAATCTATTTATGAAATTGTTTTTGTGGGGATTTGTCTGGTTGTGTGTCTTTCTGGTACATAAAGGTCATTGTAGAAGTGCTGCATTGTGGGGTTTATTAAATGAGCGTGCGGGGAGATTTGTTGAGTAGGAGTTTTTTGTGTTAAGCCCAGAATAATTGAATGCATGGATTTAACTGAGAGGAGCTGTTGTAAGGAGGGACGGACAGCAACATCGCAACCGAATTCCTCTGGAGCAGAGTGGAAATATTAAAATGATGACATGATATTATTACAGTGATGATGTGATGCTGATTAGACTCCACCTCTGGCAACAACTGCAGCTCTCCTCCCTCTTAAACTACATGTGGGAACATTTAGATCATGAAAAGCTGAAAGAAAGAAGTGAATCTGATATGTGTGTGTTGAAGGGTCCGTTACCTCTGCGAGACCGCTGATAAACAGATCTGTTAAATACGAGGCCAGTTCCAGGGATGGTGTGTAACTAAGTACATTTACTCAAGTACTGCACTGTACTTGTACTTTACTTGAGTATTTCCATTTAATGCTACTAAATACTTCTACTCTGCTACATCTCAGAGGGAAATATTGTACTTTTTACTTCACTACATTTATTTGACTCTCATAGTTACTTTTTACATAAAAACATGATATGATGCAGTACTGTACTGCTAATCTGCGCAGTAGTACACAAAGTATCTACAATTGAACTACAACATTAAAATGCTGTTAGGTGTATTCATTAGTGATAAAAACAGAATAATATAATATTCTATAATAATATAATAATATACAGTATATATATGATAACATAACGCAGTGAAAGGAGCCATTCTACATACTGAGTACTTTTGATACTTTAAGTACATTTTGTTGATAGTACTTGTGTACTTTTACTTATATAACATTTTGAATTTAGGATCTGAGTACTTCTTCCAGCTCTGGCTAGTTCAGGGTTGGATTAAGGTTTAGGCTAGGATCAGGATCAGGATCAGGATCAGGATCAGGATTAGCTTTAAGCCTCACTGGTGCCGTACATTGGGTGTGTCTCTTCTGATGAGGTCTCACCTTGAGGGAAATCACAGCCAGATGTTTTGCAGATGCAGCTCTCGTCTCTTGGTGGTTCTGCTGGAAAAACAGTCATAAAATCATCACAATTAAAAGCATAAATACTCTTTTCTTTGTCAGAGCCTCTCTCTCCCTTTCTTGGCTCTGGTTTTCATTTTTCTCCTCCCTGTGTGTGTGTTTTTCTCCTTCTTCTTCCCTGTTTCTCTCTCTGGCAGTCGCAGCAGAGCTCGGAGCCAGAGAAACGAACCTGGCTCCAATCATTTTGGCTCCGGGAGAAAAAGCTGCGAGTAAAAGCAGCCTTATGTGATTATGATGAATGTGCGGCACCGAGATGTGTAATTTACCTGTCGGGGTTATCGCAGACAACACCTTAATGAGTTTTCCTAAGAATCTCTGAATGCACCCTGACTACACATGCTCAGATTTATGGAAGATTATCTTTGCAACTGTTTCTTTTCCTTTTTATAAGCCTGAAGAGCTCTAATAAAGAGTGTGTGGGGCTTTTTTCTTTTTGCCAAACAAAACTCTGCAGGAACTCAGCTCCTCACTTTGTAGCACACTATGTACCCTAATGCTGGTAGAACCTGACAATACGT
This sequence comes from Oplegnathus fasciatus, assembly GCA_003416845.1. NCBI lineage: Eukaryota > Metazoa > Chordata > Actinopteri > Centrarchiformes > Oplegnathidae > Oplegnathus > Oplegnathus fasciatus. The sequence continues at coordinate 367,615 of NTHP01000496.1, read as the reverse complement.
CAGGAGTTATTGGGATTGTGCTGCTCACAGAATGCCTGCTTAAAAACCATTTATCTTCAAAAAGTGCGTTTGTTTCTGAAGATTTGGCAAGAGGTATCAGTCAGCCAACTCACATCGAGTGGATTATTATGGGATGTAGAAAACGCTCTGAGAAGGCTCTGACCTCGTCACAGCACAGCAGGGGGCGAGGAGGGGGGAACTAAAGGGGCCCGTATACTCCATCACTGCTTGTCCCCCGCACAGCACTGGTCAGCTGTGTGGAGGTGAGACAGATGGTCTCTTGTGCCGGTCGCCCTGCCATTGGTCAGACAACATGTCGTACCAACTGGTTCTGTTCTAGCTAACCTGCTCCACAGTCTCAGAGCCTTTGAAACACGATATCAGCAGCAGAGAGCGACAGTGTAGCTTTCAGGTGAGCAGGAGTGAGTAAAGCCAATGTCAACAAAACATGATCTACACCGACATGATTAAAAGGGTGCGTTGGATATGTTGCACTACGAAGAGCTGCCTGATGTAGCTCACAGGCTTCATTTCAGGGCCACACTGTCTGCCTGCCAACATGTAATATATTAGTGGTTAATGTAAGCATGCCAGGACAGCAGGATCATATATTCTGTTATTATATTAGATATTATTTTATATGTTATTTCTTATAAACAAAGTGTTGGACAAGTGGAACTTTGGATCTTTTTGTGGCACTAGGATTCATCCTCTGAGGACCGTGAACGTCTGCTGCCAGTAGCTGTTGAGATATTTCACTCACATGATTGGCTAAATGACCAAATACGAATTAAACCTGGAGCTTCCATCTAGAAAAGATCTGCTTTGATCTGCTCCTTTTTAAAAATGTGCCTTTTATTCAAAGAAAAAACATTCAAATTATAAAACACAAAAAGTCACATCTCAAGGAAATTGAATCGAACGCAACTGGATTTTTGGTTTTGTCCAGTCTAGCCTGGTCAAACGAGCACGAACTGATGAAGCCTCTTGGATGAGAGGTGAAACGTCTTCACAGACAAAACCAAAAATCCAGTTGCGTTCGATTCAATTTCCTTGAGATAACTATGACCTGGATGAATGAGAATATTCACAGGCTTACAAAAAGTCACAGTTTTTTATCTGAAAATACAACAACATTTCCTTTCAGTCCGTCCAACAGCTGTTGAGATATTTCAGTCTGGACCGCAGAAAACCAGATCTTTCCACGGATCTCTCTGTTTTCTTTTAACTGCTGCATTTTTCAAAATACTTCAATGGTTTGCACCACAAATGAAATTCCTCCAGAGTTTGATATCTCAAAACGTTGACACGAAAAACTGAAGTTATTCAGACACCAGCAGAGGTGTGTGACACAAAATGTTTCTTGTGATTTCAGTTGAACCAACACTGTCATGATATCATCATTTAAGCAGTGACTAAACACAAAGCAAGGACAGAGTGAGGGCACAGGAAACTAAAAGTGGAAATGTTGCTCCTCACAGGCTCACTTTTGCTTCTTCTTCTTCTTCTTCTCTTTATTCCAAACAAAGTGGAAACGTAAAACACTTCACTTCCTGTGTGCTGGTGGCTGTTTCAGGTAAAGACTTCCTGTGTGCTGACTGTTCAGACCAGCAGCAGTAAAAGCTTTCACACTGAATCAATGGTGCGTTCTATCAATCCTCCATACTGAGCGGCAAAAGAAAGCTTTATTTCTTTTAGATTACTATAAGGGACGTTTGTCCTTTCCCTGTGTGACAGCTTCCCTCGCCTGTAATTTGAATCACTTTATTCTCCTTGCTGTTGTGGCTGTGTGGGCAGCGGCGGGGGGGCTTCTGCTGACGTTTTCTTCCTCCCGCTCGCTTGTTATTGCAGTGTTGAAGATAGTAACGTGCGACGCTGCGCCGCCCTCCTCCAACCTGCCTGCTCTATTTTCACCCAGACAGCTGAAACATTGTTCCTGTCGCCTCTGTCCTCTCGCTCTTTATCTTCTCCCTCACTTTCTCTTTGTCCTGGAGAACAGACATTTGCTTCTCCTCACCAGGCTCCTCTTCTCTCTCCTACCTTTCATTAGCACACTCAGGAAGGTATTTTCTTGTCTTTTTTCCTCAGATCGTGTCCCCATTTTCTTCTCTTGTCTGTTTTCTTCTAGATAGAGATGCTTTATTTCTCTCTCACACTTTTGTACTCCTTCCCTTTCCTCTCCTGTATGTGTGATTGTGATTTTTATATATTTTGATATATTACACCGCAGTTTCTCATCCTTTTCCTGCCTGTGACCCAGCTGTAGTTTTAAGCGCCAAATTCCTAATGAGTGTTGTCATCAGTTCTTAATAATAAAAGAGGTGTCAGTACTCTAAACCAGCCATTTGGGCCTGATTTGGATGCAGTAATGATTCATTTTAGGGTACAAATTACTGTTTGGGAATATGAAACATTAACGGTAATTAATGTGTATTTGATTACCTGTCATGTAGTTATTGTGGACAGAGGATTTTAAAGGTGCGAGCAGAAATAAACTAAACTCGACCACATGTTGTACCTCCCACAGCAGCTGCTCAGGGATACCTCCTCTTGTTTAAACACTTCCAATAACTACAACATCAGACAGGAAGAGGTGGTACGGAGTAGAGGTGGAAGAAGTGCTCAGATTTTTAAAAATAAAAGTATCAATACGACAATGCAAAAATACTCCATTAAAAGTAGAAGTCCTGTGTTTATAATCCACTTAAGTAGGTTCAGGGGTCGGGCCCCTCCAAAGGGTCCCCAGATAAATCTGAGGGGTCCTGAGATGATTAATGGGAGAGGAGAGAAGAAAAAAGTTCTGATACACAAACCTGTTTCAGTGTCTGGTCTTTTCTCTCATCTTTGATCTTCAGTGAAATATTGGTCAGTTGATCAGTTATTGAAATGAGACCATGTGAGAAGACAGTGTAGTAGAGGTATACAGTAGCATAAAATATAAATACTCAAGTAAAGTACAATTGCCTTAAAGTTGTACTTAAGCAGAGTACTTTAGTAAATACTAAGTAATGAGTAACTCCGGGCCAGAACTCTGTGCTGGTGATTACTGTGATTACCAAGTACTGGTTGTCGTGTAACATTTGTATTTGTAGCATGAATGTTGATTGTATGGAAGTAATGACACGTCTGTGTTTCAAACATTTTTAATTAAGTCTTTTTATGAAACATGACTGTGTTTGACATTGTCTATATACGGTCCAGTTTATTAGGGACACCTGCTGAAACTAATCCAGTCTAATCCAGCAGTCGTGTAATAAATGCTCCGTCACGAAGGTTTACGGTTCAGTTTGTGTTGATTCAGCCGGAGGATCTTTGTGGAGGACTGTACTGATGGACTGATAGACTTCCTGTCACTGAGGCCTTCACACTTCCAGCTCCAGGTGTGTTCACTGGTGTGTCGTTCCGTCCTGCAGACTCTCTGTGTATCCAGAGGTTCGACCCCGGGCTGGGCCTCATCGCACCCATAAACCCCATGATGGCGGGCATCAGCCTGGTCCCTCCCCCGCCCGTCCCCCCCGACATGCCAGTCATCAAGGAGATAATCCACTGCAAGAGCTGCACTCTGTTCCCTCAGAACCCCAGTAAGATCCCACTCTCACACAATCATGACAATTGTGAAAATCAATAAATTAATTAATTAGTGAGTTTTCCAACATGATCTTTCATCAAAATATAATATTTCATATTCAAGAGAAGTGAAAACTATGTCAGTTTGTTTTTTATATTTAAGTGATCGTGGTTGACAACAAACCAACAATATTTCAGCTCTATACTACATACTCCATACTAATCATTATTATTATTATCATCAGGGCTGATCCAGACATCGTTTAATGTCACAGCAAAGATTTAAGGTGATCTTCAGAGTTTTGAAGCAGGACCTTCAGTATTTGAAGTAGCTCGTGTCAGATTTAGTTTCTACAGCTGTTAAATGTGTCAGATACACATTTAATCAGGTAAATATTTAAAAAGGTAAATATTAGTATCAGATCAGACTGTGTATCATCAGATAATCAATATTAAAGGACTCGGATCATAATCAGGGCCAAAAAACCTGATCAGGACTCAATATCAAGACTAATTCTAATACTTTTATCAAGAAAGATGTGGATGATTTAACTGTTTAGTGTTGACGGCGATGATGACGATGACGATGACGATGACGATGACGATATCATTGTTCATCAGATCTGCCCCCTCCATCGACACGCGAGCGCCCCCCCGGCTGTAAGACAGTGTTTGTCGGAGGTTTGCCAGAGAACGCCACAGAGGAGATCATCAGGGAGGTGTTCGACCAGTGTGGGGAGATCATCGCCATCCGCAAGAGCAAGAAGAACTTCTGCCACATCCGCTTCAGCGAGGAGTTCATGGTGGACAAGGCTATCTACCTGTCAGGTGAGCAGTCACACACACACACACACACACACACACTGTTACTGTGCCATTCAGTGTACATTTAACGATCATCGATGTTGGTATACAGTATCATGTGGGTTGAGATAAAGAGTTTTTATTTCTGCGTTGTGCCAAACATCTGGTCCAGTCCTCTGGTACATCCTCCTTTCTCACCTCCACACAGTCAACAATCAGAAACAGAAATTTACAGGAAAAAAATATGAAAAATATATTTTAAAATGTCAAATATATCTGTTTCTAAAAAGGAAAGAGCTGAACAGTGTTTGAAATGAACATGCGTTCACTGTATAAAGTATAAAGAATATAATGATAAATGTAACATGGAGTGTCTATGGGGGGGTTGAGAGTCTGTGTCAGGGGGGGTCCTGGGCCTTGTTGATGAGTCCAGCTGCAGACAGGAAGAAACTGTTCTTGTGGCGTGAGTTTTTGGTCCTGATGGACCGCAGCCTCCTCCTGGACGGTGGTTACAGGTGGTTGACTTCCTGTCGTGGAAAAGGCCTCCAACGATGTGGTTTTCTCTCCTCCCAGGGTATCGGATGCGTATCGGATCCAGCACTGATAAAAAGGACTCTGGGAGGATCCACGTGGACTTCGCCCAGGCCAGAGACGACTTGTATGAATGGGAGTGTAAACAGCGCTTACTGGCCAGAGAGGAAAGACACCGCCGCAAGATCCACGAAGACCGCCTGCGGCCGCCATCCCCTCCCCCCATCGTGCACTACTCTGAACACGAGGCGGCGCTGTTAGCTGAGAGACTGAAAGGTGAGAACAGACACACTGGTTTGTTAGCTGGTCATTTGGTTACCCCAGAAGGCTGCTGGGAAATCTGCAGCCGTAGTCATGGATACAATCCAAAAAAAAGGCAATCACTTTTATCAAGCAGATTTATCCAAAATCATGTTCGGCCTCTCAAAGCAGATCCAGAGGTCACTGTTAACAACGCTACAGATGTGATTGTCAACACATCTGTCTGTGTGTGCGTGTGTGTGTGGACTGTATAATCTCTGAAGCAGATCACCTGCTGGGAAACAAGTTCAAATGAATGATTCAGGAAGCTGCACAATTATTGACATTCTTCATCCTGTTTGTAACAGACACACAAACAGTTTATTTCCAACAGTGTGAAGCAGTGAAACTCTGCAGGAGAATCTGCTGAAGGTGATTTAACAGAACGTGTTTGCAGGTGTCTCTGTGTGTGTTATTATTGTGTGTTTGATTCTGAGAGGAGGCAACACATAACAGGATAAAAACAAGTCGCAGTGAAGTGGGAGGAGTTCTTTCTGGGGTCCAGGGCTCATGTCGTCCATTTTCTATATAGACCATGTCAGGTGACTCACAGTTGGAGCCCTTCAAGTCTCGGTGGACATGAAACTCGGCTGAGGGCCGTTTCACGAAGCAGAATAGCAGCTAAACAGGCTCACGTCGGTGTGTGTTGTCTCGGGGTTCTTCAGTACAGGCAGAGTTCGTTGACCTGAGTAGGAATGTGTTTGTTAAAAGAATGAATCATGAGAATGAATAATTCATTCATTTCAAAGGCAGGTAATATGTTCAGTTCAGTTTGCTGCTGTGAATGTGTTTCTCTTCAAATCAGCCTCAGTTTCACTGGAGGAGTTACGTTCATACTGCAGCCTGATTTACTGGATCTCTGCTGTCTGTAATGGGTACGGCTGTAACTCCAGGAACCAGTCTGCAGAGGTGGACCCGATCCCACATGCATATATTATTTTTTTCAAAAAGAGAGACCTGATTTTAATAGACCTGATCCAAAATGTGGTCTGAAACAGACTAATAGAGACAGAACAGCCACTCCAGCGGCAGCATGATGACCTGTCAGTTAACAAGCAGCATGAATAGTCACACAAACTCACTCCAAAGATTCATTTATAGAGATAATATAAAACATTCTGCAGCCAGCTGGACTATAATAGAAGTATATCATATATAATATATTACAATTGTAAATCATACATATAATTACTCCACAGTACTCCACTGTAGTAGGCCTACTCCACCTCTGAAACCAGACCTGCACCCCTGCATCAGAGCTGATACATACATGTGGACACATCGACACACAGACCAGAGACCCAACCCAATTAGACTGAATATAATTGGACCCTGTCCGGGTCTGGGTTCCTCAGAGCTGAGTGGACCTGTGAAGACCTCTACCTTTCCTTTCTGTCCTGCTCTCAACCCGTCTGCTTTCTCTGCACACGGAGAGAAAAGAGACAAAACGTGGGAGTGAAACTGGCTGAGGTGTGGATGAGCAAGAAGCGAGTGTGAAGGTCACTCCTCCTCCTCCTCCTCCTCCAGTGTTACTGTGGAAAGCTGTTGGTCTTCACTGTGTTTATGGAAACACAGGAGGCTGGAATCACCTTTCATTTCATTTGCTCTCATTAAATCCGGCACACTGCTCCTGACTGTGACCTTCACTCCGCCTCCTCCCAGTTCCTGTCGTCCTCCATCAAAGTCCAGTTGTGTCATTTTTCATCAACACATGTTGAACATTTTTCGGTCCACTGCAAATAAATTATATAAAAATAAAAAATAAGGAAAACAAAGTCAACGTCTTTAAAGATTATCATTAAAATAGCAAGAAGACTTCAGTCCAGCAAACATCTATACGTGTACCACAGTAGTATATATATAATACTACAGTAACAGTAACACTTGACTAAAACTCATTTATCAACAATTATTAACATTTATTCTGATTTTCAGAGAAGGCAGCAACAGTAAGTCTCTGTTGCTGGGCAACATGTTTTCACCAGTTTAAAAAACAGTTCGAACATCTAAAACATGTACACTTTTCTGACTGTGTGGTGAAAAACAGTCCCATGAACCATTTTAAACGAACATTAGAGTTTTCTTTGGTTCAGCTGTGACCTGCTCTGCTAAACTGTAGCTGTGTGTACCGTTTTTTAAACATGCAGTCAGTGATTATAACCAACACTTTCCATTTGTTGTTTTATAAAATGTTAGAACAGGAACGAAGGTCAAAACTGTCAAACTGAGATTCAGTTTATTAAAGAAAACTGAATTTCCTTTAACTCCTCCCACCCAACTTCCCTCTAAAGGCGCTGCTGTTCTTAAAGTACATTTGAGTTTTCACTTTTTCTCACGTGAAGCTTTCTGCAGGAAGGCCGTCGTTACTTCATCAGCCGTGGTGCTGAATGTGCAGTAGCTGTAGCTAGAATCTTAGCTTAGCTTAGCATAAAGACTGGAAACAACCTTTGATAGAATTATGACACAACTCCTTTGTGCAAAAAACACGACGTTTAATTTGGACTTAATAAATAAAATAACAACACTGTGACGCCCACATTCACTTGTTTTGTAATAATGATAAATATTAATAATGAAAACAGAATAATAATATATCTTTATTAGCCTGTTGCGTTAGCTTGCCTCTCGTCCTCTGTTGGAAACCAGCAGCATGTTGCTTTGATTCGTCTTTATTTGCGTCTGCGTCTCCAATTTCACCACAAAAGCCAAACGTGAGCCTCGGTGCCGTTTTCCCATCCATCCTCTAATACCTACATAAACAAGCATGTTTCCTGAATAACCTTTTTGAATTCATTCTTCTCTTCAAACAGCAGGGGAAATAAATTTCCATTCTTCCCTCAGTCGTCCCTGTTCGGCAGCGCTTCATTGTGCTCGCTGTAATGTGACTGTAATCTGCTGCTGTGTATGAATGGGGCTTTATCGGAGCGGGGAAAGTGTCTTCTTACAGGTTGTGTAGCAGTGGGTATTGAGCTCATTAAATGCTCTCTAATTCACTCTGTTCTGCCGTCGTCCGCGGCTCCGTGGCACCGTTCAATTATTATTCAAATGGGGGAGAACGCACTTGACGCAGGCCCGCAGAGACTCAACACTTTTTATGACTGAGACCGAATGCAGCTCGTGGTTTTGGTTGGAAAGTTGAAAATCAAAAATGCCTTTTGTGCTCAGTGGCTGTGGCGTGGTTCACACAGCCATGAACAGTGAATGCCCCAAGAGAAGATTTTAATCCTCACTAGCTGCTCTGTTGTTTGTTTAGCCTGACTGAATGTTAAAGGTCCCATGAAATGTCTTCAGACTTCAGTCACTATGTGGTGTGATGCTGCATGAAACAGGAAGCTGGTGAGCAGCGGTGGAAGAAGTGTTCACTCTTTACTGAATGTAAAAGAAGCAACACCTCCCTCCACTGCTGGGAGCGACTCAGGAGGGATTTAGGGTGTAAAAGTAGGAATATCTGACGCTGAAATAATGGACACTTTAAAGTTCACCCCTTTTGGTCAGGACCGGTAACCTCCTGGAGTCTCCACTGGTTGCCTGGCAACACCGTTCAGATATACAGTATGTTTTCCTGTGTTTGTATCTCACTCTTCTGTACTTTCTCCCCACAGATGACCATAAGTTCAGCGAGGCCACGGCGGTCCTGTTCACCTGGATCGACCGGGGCGAAGTCAACCGCCGGACCGCCAATCACTTCTACTCCATGATCCAGTCGGCCAACAGCCACGTCCGCCGGCTGATGGGTGAGAAAGCTCAGCACGAGGAGGAGATGGAGCGCGCCAAAGACACCTTCAAGAACGCCCTGATGGCCATCTTAACACAGTGTAAGGAGACGTTATTATTTCACACACACACAGTCGTGCAGGCGGACGTGTGGGAAACCTTCACGATAAACACTGACTGTGCAGTTATTCAGGTGAGTTCACTGCTAGTAGCTCGTTCCATGTTTCATAATCATTTTGAGGATTAATCTCACAGCTGGCTGGTAAGAACAGGGTCGGATTTTATTTTGAATTTTTACATTTGTTTTGGTCTCCAGTCAATAATAGAGACAATAAGGCAAAAAATTATTAAAAAACACTTTAGAAATCAACCAGTGCTGCAAGAACGATCTTATCATTGTTCACTGAGCGTCTTTAATGACATTCACCACATTTATATTCACTACATTTTTACATTTTCAAACAATAACAACAACAAGCGGTGAATATCAGAATCACCGGTCGGAGCTTCTCAGCCCTCAACGCGGTCTGACAGGACTGAATCCGAGCCCACCAACAAAACTCAAATCAGACTCAACACTACTTGACTGATCTTTGTGGAGGATGTAGTTTGTGCTGCTGTTGAACTGTAGTGTTTTATTTGTTTTATACAGAGAGGTGTTTCTGTTATTTAGCCTCCCCTCATTGATATAAACGGGGTGGAAATAACAGAAACACCTGTCGGTATAAAACAGTACAGTTCAACAGCAGCACAAACTACGTCCTCCACAAAGATCCTCCAGCTGAACCAACACCAACACCTTCATGAAGGAGGATTTATTACACAACTGTTGGATTGGACTGCCTTAGTTTTAGCAGATGTAAGTAATAAACTGGACACTGAGTGAATATCTAAACTGGAATTGATTTGCAAAATTTCAACGATACCAACTCTAAACCACAAGAGACCACAGTAAATAGTAATAATAGTACCGTATATAATAATACAATAATATAATATAAAAAGCTCATAGGTCACCAAAACATTGCAAATACATTTTTGCTCTATAAACTGTTTGAAATGATGAAATGATGAAAGTCTCATTGAGTTGCACAGTTGGCGTTCTTACAGAATTTGTTAATACTACTATATGATGCAGAGCTCACCTCTAATACTGATGAGTGCTGGATGTTAAACAGCTGCTGCAGACAACAAGGGTTTGACCAGGATCAGATATTTTACAACAATCTGGAGTCAGATTAATGTGCCAGTATTGTTGATATTATTAGTGAATATTGGAGTTGTTAGTTGATGAATGAACAGCCAGTATCACCCCCATCACCACACCATCACATCCAGTGTGGCTGTCCCTCACACTGCCGCAGGGTGTGGTGCAGCCGCAGATTACGGAGGTGCAGACCATGAAGCCATTTTCACCACATCCGCTTTAAAGCCTGCCTCGATACAAGTCATTTACTCTGCAAGGATCTCAGCCCAGTCTCCATGACAACACTCCCCCATCCGTCTCCCCATCAGCTCCATTATCTTCAGCTCACTGTGAGGTGGTGATTAGGTCAGTCGCTCAGAGGTTTTAGAGTCAGTGATGTGGTGACGCTCGGACCTTTTCGCGGGTTGATAACCTCAGCTGGTGTTTTTAATGAAAGAGGTCCAGTTAAACATTCACTTCTCAAAGTCTTTAAAGCTGCATTCAGTGATTTTTGACCACTAACATGTCACATCCAGCAGACATGTTTGTGTCCACCCGATGTCCAATATTCACTCTGCTTTGAGCTCTCCACCAACTCCTGAGAATAAATTTGTGTCTTTAGCTGCTAAATGTTCCACTTTCTTCACCAGCGAGTCGTTAACGTTGCGCTCGGCTCGTCTGAGTTTTTACAGCTTTTATATGTGTTGGTTAATGCAAACTTTTATATAATAATATACGTAAACTTTCTATAGCACGTTTTTTTTAACATACTTTCAAAATGTTTTCCAAAGAAAAGAAAACTCATGAAACACAGAGACCATAAAATCCTGACTAAAGTAGATGAAAACATAAAATAGCAAAATTGGAGCAATAAAACCAGATTAAACATATTAAACATTCACAAATGCTTTTTTTATTAATGAATGTTTTGAGATTTAAAACACATTTCAGACGTAGCCTTCTGATCTCAGCGGGCAGAGTGTTCCTGTCTGGAGACCTGAATAACCAGAGGAGTCTGAAAGAGTTGCTGGTAATCCTCAGTGTCATTTGGTTCAATGTTGATATCAAAAATATTAACGAGGCAGATTATTCAGAATAAAAAGGATATTTGCGTCAGTTCGCTGTGTGTTCACATGTAAACAAGTCTCATAAGTCAGAGGGCTGCAGAGGGGTAAGTACAGAACTGATCCGGTCTTTGTCTGTTTGTCCTCATGCTGTATCTTTGTGTCCGTCCGTCTAGTTTTGCTCATTTGTTTCTGTTGATCAGAGAAAGTCCGGCGCTCGGTAAGCAGACAGCTGGAAATGTTTGAGTTTGATTGACAGCAAAGAAAGCTTTGAAAGGCAGCATTTAACTCCGAATGTCTGTAAAAGTTCCATTCTTACAGTGACTGTAACATACAAACTAATGACATTATTAAATTACACTTAACTCAAACATGTAATACGACATGTGAGTCCATTCTGGTCAGATGTTGCCTTTGTCAGTCCTGAAGGAAGTGAAGCTGCAGGTGATGTAAGTACAGACACCGGGCAGGAGAGAGACCTGCTCATCACATGACACACATCCACCAGCAGCCGTAACGTGACAAACACACTTCATTTGTTTTACTCATTCGTTTGTGTTTGAAGTGAGGATCCATGCTGTTTGTTATTTACAAGTTTAACTCACTAATATTCTGTTAACACACGATTTGTGAATTTGCACCCAAAGCAAATCATCTTTGTACTGAATGTTTCTCAAAGACAAGTCAGTGATTTTCAGTAATAACGTTTGCTTTATTTGTCCTCCAGATAAAAGTGACATCCTGTCATCATCTGCTCAGAGAGTCAGGACTCTGCAGGAGTTCAGAGGACCATCTGGTCTGATGGGACCAGTTGTACATTCAGTAGAGAGCACTGCAGTTCATATATGAAGACAAGCATGGCTGCTTTTCAATTCTCAAAACATGAAACACATCGTTCTGTACTGAACGCTTCATTTGTCCTGCAAAAAGCCGTCGCATTTCACTCGTGTGTCAAAAGTGAATAAAAGTTTAGACAGTCAAAGGAACTGTGACAGTAAAAAGTTTCTTTATGTCATTTCTCACTGAGACACAGTGATGAAGTTTATCCTCTACAGCCGACTGCATGAACTCACAGGTTCACTGTCAGTGTTTCACTGAGTTCCACATTCACAGTAAGAACCTTTTCATGGAGGAGTTGTGTGAAACAGTCTCGATACAACATCTGCATGTAAATATGGAGTTATAGAGAAATGAAAAACAACATGTAAATCTCTCATTGGCTGTCCAAACACGCCCTGATCCTGATCCTGATCCTGATCCGCAGCCTTTGATATTGATTATCTGCTGATACAGAGTCTGACCTATATTTACTAAATATTAATTAAATATGTGTCTGACACATTGAAATCACAGCTGTAGATACTAAATAAGACACATTATTTTTCAGCAGCTCTTTGATCCAAATCCTGAAGGTCTTGATTGAAAACTATTTAGTTTATAATCTTAAATTATTGATCTGATGTGGATGAAAGTGTCAGATTTAGTATCTACAGCTGTGATTTCAGTCTGTCAGATACATATTTAGTCAATATAAGTATCAGATCAGAGTCTGTATCAGCAGATAATCAGTGTTAAAGGACTCAGATCGGGATCGGGACATCCTTAATATGAACCTTCAAGTCTGACCTGAGCAAATGATGACACTATTTTCATTTTGGCGTGAACTGTTCCTTTAATATGAGAGAAAAGGTCCAGGAGGTCCGGCCTGCTGTGGTCAGTGTGTGTCCACGGTCTCTCCTCTGTCTGCTGTATGAGCCTCAGTCAGTGCTACAACGCTACATAAACGGCTTGTTTTGTCTTGACCCTCCCTTCCTCCTCCTCCTCCTCCTCCTCCTCCTCCTCCTCCTCCCTGTTCACCCCAAAGTCGAGCAGATCACCACCGTTTTCACCGCCGCCACCAGGCAAAAGGCATGGGACCATTTCTCAAAAGCACAGCGCAAGAACATAGACATTTGGCGCAAGCAGTGTGAGGTTGGTATACCTTCTTCTGTTGTCTCCTCCCTCCCGGCTCACTGCTTTCTTCTCTGCTGACATTTCTGAGTCCTCAGGAGAGCGCTGACAGACAGCCCTGTAGGATCTGTTGTACTCAGTGGCCTTGTTGTTGTTTTTCTGGATGCTTTGCCCTCACAGACAGACAGACAGACAGACAGACAGACAGGCAGACACCGGCCTCTGATCTCTCTTTCTCCCTGCAGCAGAGATGTAAAGCAAAGATCTGACGCCTCCTGGAAAGTGTGAGGCGCTGCTATGGCAACAGTGATTTCCAGGGTTAAGTCTCTGATCAATTATTCATCCAGAGTCAAATCTAGATAACAAGTATGAACATGAGGATGTTGTGTATAAAGGAGGGAGGATTTGTCCATTTTCAGCTCAGCACTCGCAGCAACAAGCCAGTGGATTGAAACGCGGAGCAGCCTGTTGCTCTGTGGGAGTTTAGCTGTGTCGATCTGTGGGGGCCGAATGTGGAAAATTAAAATGCAGAAATGAAAACAAATCCAACAAAGACAGAAAATGAAACACAACATTTCTTTGTTGGATTTGTTTTCATTTCTGCATTTTAAATCTTCCAGTATGATAAATAATTACTCTATCACTGAAGCTTCATCCCACTCAGTGTCACCACTTTTAATATTTTTGGTCGATGAAGAGGTAAGAGACAGAGACACAACCATCTGTAGCAGGCTGCAGTCCCACTGTGAAAGCCCCTCCTTTAATGGCTAGTACCTGTGGTAAGTCTACATGGACCCGCATCTCTATAGCAACAGCACGGGCTGTGCTAACTGTGTGGAAACTCACTGCACATTTCTGCTCTGTGGAAATGAACATTACTCTGTCAGAAATGTGCCGTGAAATCTCAGCAGACAAATGAAGAGATGATGAATATGGCAGCCGTAAAGACATCTGATTATGGCAGAGGGCTTCAGCAGCAGTGATGAGAGATAATGCAGCAGGCGGGCTGAAGCTCTCTGCTCTCATTTCTTACTATTTATGTCTTTATTAATGCCTTCAGTTCAGAAGAGCAGCTAAGAAGTGGATCCATGTTCTGACGTTTGACTTCATTAACTTTAGATAAAAAAATGATCATTTATAGTGGAAATGAATCAGCAACTATTTTGATCACTGAAAAAATTATTAAAGTCATTTTTCCTGCCAAATATTCTTCGATTGCAGCTCCTCAATAGTGAAGAAGACACACAGAAAACAACATCAAAGCACATATAAGAGGACACAGCATCAGTGAATGGAAACCTGATAACAACTTACAGGATGGACACAGCAGTACACATGAGGACATAAATCAGTCTTACAACAGCCAGAACAAACATTACAGTGTTGTTGTTTAGTTGCTTCGTTGTTTTGTCTCTGATACTGCAGCTCACTGCAGACTGGGACCAGGACCCACTGACAGAGTGAAGTGACTGTATGTGTAAAAGCTGTGTTTAGTTCAGGAACCATCGGTAAAGGCAGCGCCGTGCTTTTTCAAAGTGTCCTTCATAAAGGAAACCTAAATTATATTTACAATGAATATATCCAGTCAGTATATATTGTACGTATACTGTATATACAGTTTCATCTTGTCAGAAACACCAGTCCCTTTTGTTTTTTTGGTGTTTTTTACAAAGTATTTGCTCTGAATACAGGTTTCCTGTTATTGATTTAGAGATCCAAGATGTCCTCTAACTCACACACTTTTATGTCAGTTAATAAATGTAAGTAATTGAAGTTATATTGTAACTCCTACCTTTTCAGAAAAGTTGGTTTTATGTGTTGGTGTAGATCAACCAGAAACTAATGTCTAATAATTAGAAACAAATAGACGAGCCTATAACACTGGCAGAATATAAAGAACTTGTTGCACCTTGTTTAATCTGCACTGTTGGTTCTTTATGTATTATCTAATTGTCAAACACCTGAAGAACATCTGAGGAGAGGCACGTTAGTTAGTTTAGCACCTTTTAACAACAAGGCGATTCGAAGTGTTTTACATGAAAGACATTGAGAAACAATATGAGGCGATATAAGAAGAGCTGTGTTGCACTCTGTGTGTCTGCTGGTTTGATGTTTCAGGAGCTGAGAAACGCCCACAGCGAAGAGATCATGGGCATCCGACGGGAGGAAGAGATGGAGATGTCCGACGACGATTCGGATGAAAATCCCTGTAAGAGGATGCGCACTGAAAATGGTAAGATAGACCAGCGTCAGTGTTTCAGATTTAAACACTCTGAATAAACAGGCTGTGTGTTGGAAGCTGGATATTGTTTTCATATTTTTGGACTTGAGGTGTTTGGAAGTTTCTTTTTTCTTTTTTCTGTTTTACAAAACATATTTTTTATCTTGTGGATTACGTGATGTTTGTTTTCTGACTGTGTGTTTGTGTCTCTTTAGCTCAGTGAATCATCACATGTCAAAGTGTGTTTGTAACATCCAGTCACCGGCGGTCAGGTCACTTTTATCATATAAAACTCTCCTCTTGTTTCCTCCTCCCCCCTCCTCCTCTCCCCTCCCCTCCTCTCC
>NTHP01000496.1:326001-336321 GCA_003416845.1 Oplegnathus fasciatus | reverse complement strand
ACAGTGTACTCCATTTCCCCTGTAAACTAAAGAGTCAATATAGCACATCGCTGTATATTCAGGAGCAGTTTGCTAGTACTGATAAGTACTTCGATTGCCCCCGGCTATAACGGCATGTAGAAGGTAATGCCGCTCACATGTTCAAATGAGGAAATAATAATAGGGATGTTGTCCTTGTATCTACACTTAGGTCGCCTGCTGTAATAGGCTGTGCGAAAATGATTCAAAGTCATACGCAGGCAGCACAGAAACGAAAATGAAAAAATGAAAATGAGGACTAATTGTATCCGCATATCAGCTTTTACTAAAATCAATGTTTTCCAAAGTCAGATTAAGTCATATAGCCTAAGACAAAGTAAATTAACAGACCTTATTAATCACTTCGGCATTATTGCCTATTGTCATTTTGATAGCCGACAGTTTAGGAGTGAGCCAAGTAGAATCGTAGGCTATGTTAATAGGTCCAAATGAATAAATCGTCGTTCACACATCACCAGTCAGCCTTCTTGTCAGTTGTTGGAGAGCAGATTTCTTTCCGTGGGTCACCACGGTACTGCTCTGGTTGGATGGTGTGGATATAGGCTGCAGCGTCCACTGGGTCTTCGAATGTGTGGGTTTGACCTAGATGGGTGACTAGGAGCTTGGCAGGGTATATTATCCCGTATTGGATATTCAGAGTCTTGAGTTGTTGTTTAGCCCCGTCAAACCACTTTCTTTTAGTGTGTGTTTCTTTGGCAATATCTTGAAAAAACTTCACCTCCCGGTCGTGGTAGAATACTTTGCCTTTATCTCTGGTGGCTTTCAGCACCCTTTCCTTGTCTTGGAAGTTTTGGAACTGCGTTATCAGTACTCTGGGATNTCATTTTTAATTCCTTGTGGGTTCGTCAGGACCCCTGTCAGTTTTGAGGAAAAGTCGTCTCTCATGCTGGAAATCGCTCTCATAATCTGGTTTTCTTTTCTGGCTGCGTTGGCAGCCTCATGGGTCTCAGCTCCATGCCCGAGAAGTCGGCAAGTTCTGAGTTGTCTTTGTCCTCCAATGGTGTTGTCTTTTTCTGATCTGCTGTTTTCGGCATTTTGGTTTGCAAAAGTTGTAGAGATTGTGGAGCTTCTGCTTTGGAGATGTGAATTCTCTTGATGAGCCGGTAGTTTAAGAGTATTCAGCTGAGTAGTGGCAGCGATGTTTGGTGCGTGTGTCTGGCTTGCCACTATGTTGAATCCTTCGGGATCTCTTCCTAGGAAATCTCTCTCAGGGTTTCTGTTGCTCTCTTTTTAGTTAGAAATGGCAGCGAGAGAAGAGAGTGAATGGAGTAGCATTGGGGGGAACCTGCAGGGCGGCACAGTAAACCCAGAGAGAGGGTGATGGTGGGACATAAAAATTAAAACAATGTTATCAGCTTTACCTTCAAGTCAAATGTACAGACAATTCTGTACATTTGAGTCCCGCTCAATTTGTAAATATCATTATGAGATTTAATCTATTTATTCGATATTCTGTGTATTTATTATACATCTAACTTAAAGTTCTTTTCCTTCACACATTAAACACACACACAAACAAAATGTTGCTATTTTCTGCATTTTAGAAACTGCAGCTGTTGCTCTCTCTGAGACGTGTCGAGAGCTTCATTAAAGTAACAGTTTGGGAAATCCACTTATTGGCTTACCAACAGTTAGATGAGAAGATCGACATCACTCATATGTGTGTGGTAGATATGAAGCTGCAGCCTGCAGGTGTCGCCTTCTCAGTGATCCAAAACGTTCTCATCGTGGAGCTCAGCTATCAGACCTTAATGTCGTGTTGAAAACATGTACGTTGCTTTTCCCCACTCCCTTCAGTAGAGTTTTCTTGGCGCGAGTTGGACATTAAATGTACTTTTTTAAGAGTGCACACACACACACACACACACACACACACACACACACATTAATACACCCCCCCTCACCCTGCAGTTCTCCTCTGGTGGCACTGTTCCATGTGAGCAGGCCTGGTGGATGGAATTGAATTAGGCCTGTCTGTAATTGCCAGCGTTTCGCCACATAAATCAAGGAAATAAATATTGGCTGTGCCGGGTCCTCCAGGGGACGCCACTCTATTCCCTCACCCCCCCACCACACCCCCACCCCCACTCCCTCTGCATGACTGCCTGCCTTTGCAGGACCTCTCAGAAATAATCAACTCAAGAGCAGTTTCTGCTCCGGCCAGCATTTTCTACAGAGCCGCTCTGCCATTTGTTTATTGTGCAGCACTTCATGAGGATGCAGATTGGCTGCTCTGCTGGAGTCTGGACCTTTACGCCTCATATCCACCCGACTGGGTCTTACCTCTCTTTCTCTCTGTTGGCTTTATTAGCTTGGCAAGCCTGTGTTCTTCAAGCACTCATGAATACTGATGGAAAACATAACATCTACACAATTAAAAGCATGTTTATTGTGGTTCACTTTGGCATCTTAAATAGTTTTTGTATAAAGAATAAAATGCACACAGTCACAGACAAAAGCAATAAAACTAATGTTTGAATTTTAGTATCAATATAACTGTAGCTTTCTTCTTTCCAGTTTCTCTCCTCTACAACTTTGTAAACATTTGATGCAACAAAACATCTGTTGGATGACATGTTGGATCTATTTGTCACATTCTGTTTGAACTGAACGTCCCTTCAGTATCTGTCACTCTGACCTTTCTTCTTCTCTGCAGGCATTATATCCACCTTCCTCCACGTCCATCCATTTGGGGCCAACCTTGAGTATCTGTGGTCGTACATCCAGAGACTGGACTCAAAGGTAAAGAAGGTCACACAGCTGAATGTAAAGTGCTTCCATAAGATTCTCAGTAAGTAAGGAAAAGAAGAAAGTGGCAGGAGAATCACTGTGAATGGAGACGAGTAAATTTGTGTGTGAAGTTTCGATCGAATCATTCAAAGGTCACAAAATTACTTCTGTGTTTCTGTGATCACACTTTCATGTTTTCTCCGTTACTCTTACTGATTTCATTTTTTCTCTCTCTCTGTCTCTCTCTCTCTCTCTCTCAGGTATCGGCGGGGGAGCTGGAGCGTCTGATGGTCCGTCTCCCCGGTATGTTCAGGCAGGAGCTGAGCGGCGTTGGTGCAACTCTGGAGAAACGATGGAAGTTCTGTGGTTTCGACAGCCTTGGTTCGGCGTGACGCAGGGAGAACGCACACACACACTGAGAAAACACACTGACCTTTTATCTGTGTGTGTGTGTGCGTTCTTCCATGTTGGATATACAGCAGCGTGTCCATGTTCACACTGGAAACTGTGGAAGAGACGGATGTTCGGACCTCAGAAAGGAAGAAATCCCAGAACACAGTTCACTTCCTGATGTTGGGTCGAGGTGAAATAACTGCAGATATTCATCACAATGAATTGCAACATGACCCCACACCTCATAGACAGAATACATCAGACCTGAAGACCCTCCTCCACTTTATTCATGTTAACGGGGGTCTCCCAATACCAGTCTCTTTGCTTTGCTTTGAACTGAATCATGGTCCTTGGTTGTCTTGTGGTTGGTGCACCTGGAGCATGAAACAGAAAGAGAATACAAGTTATACCAAAGTTGATCTTTAGAGCATTTACACGTTTGGTTATAAAGCCAACCCTCGTTTCACATATCAACAAAATGGGAGCATTCATCGCCCACTTCACACAGCGGGTGTAATATCGTGTGGCGTGATGGGACCACAGATAGATCCCATCCTCTCTCCTGATGACACTCCAGGGTTTGTTTGGAAATGTGGCGAAAAAACCTCAAACCAAACTAAAGGAGTTTACACACCAACTCTGAATTTTTTAAAATCTGTCACCCGACAAAATCCTGCACAGAAACGTTTCACTGAGTCATTTAGAGAGTTTGAGTTCACTTTATGAAAAGACATTACAACCGACGCTGTTGGGAACACAACATGCTAACAATAAAACCATCACATAAATATAAACTATACTATAAAAATGCACAAAGTGCCATAAATACAAAAGCTAAAAACAATACACCTGAAGACCTGCAATTCAGAAGTCAGATAACCTAAAGATAGTAAAATATAATAGATATAAAATACCACCAACCAAAAACAAAATGTATCTTAAAGAGCTCGAGGTTTTTACAGCCTCGGGGAGAGAGCCAGAGTCCACACACAGCAACAATCACACCATGAAATAAAACGCAGCCATCGATGATTCTTTCGTTCCTGATGAGAAAAGAACGTTTCAGCAGAATCACTTCACATTCTACTTTCTGATGTCGGGAGTTTCAAACATTTCTGATACATTCACATCAAAAATAACAGAACAGTCATGACTCAGTTCCTGAACAGTAGCTGGCAGTTTGCACAGGGCTCTGTTTTCATGCAGGCCAGTGGTGCTCTTAGAATATGGAAAGTAAACTCCAGGAACACACTTGAAAGAAGCTAAATGAGAGATTGTATTGAGTTAGAGAAGCTGGTGGAACAGATATCACAGATATATGTTTCTCCTACAGATAAAATTCATTCATTTATACTCATCTCTTCATCTTCTGCTGTTGGATGCAAACACAGTTACTGAAAACCACCATGATGGGTGACAGTTTGGGAGTTGGTGTGTAAACACAACGGACTAAACATGAGTCCATATTTATTTCTTAACAGCAGACATTTTGGATGAGAATAATGGAGGGAAACCACTCCAGGGTGTGAAACACTCAGACCAACCAGGAGTGAAACATTTGCTTCCTGCAGCTCGTGGACAGGAAGTGGAGGGCTGAAGGTGGAACAAGGACAATATTTGAGGGATACTGTATGAAGATGATGGAAATACAAGAGTGTATTTTGTAAAGGATGATGTGACGGAGGAGTAAATTCAATCATTCCACTTAATTTATTTCATTATACTGTATGAAGAAGCTGCTGACTGAAGGCAGCAGACTGTATTACTGTATTTAAATCTGATGAAATGAAAAAAGATTAATAATGGTCCCGACTGCGTCCTGCTTTTTTAAAATATTCTTCTTAAGTAAAAGAGTTAATAACAGTTTAGTTTAGTTAAGCTGAGAGGACAGAGGGATGAAGATACTGAAGAGGAGATGTTGGTATCAGCCTCAGTGCTGTACGTGTCAAATTCAAAATGATAATGAAGTGATTTTGTGGGAGACTGTTTGTTTTTTCTAATTTAAATAAAGGTGTTGTTAGTAATTAGTTACATTTACTCTGTTACATGTCCTTAAGTTACTTTTTGAGTCAGACTTGTTGGCGGAGTTTTAATGCAGCAGTAGATTTTTAGACAAAATGAATTTTACATTCGCTTCTTTTATTAACTTATTATTTTATGCCTTTATGCACATTATGTTAAGAGGCTGGTGGTCAGCTGATCCCAGGTCTGCTGGCTCTCTGTTATCCTTCTGCAGTCCTCATGACTCAGCAGAATACTGGCTGAAGCTACAGATTCAGACCACAGCGCAGCGAGCACGGCTGTGACCGCTGGTCTGAGATCAGTTCATCAGAGAACCGAGTGACTCTGAACTGACAGAGAGCAGTAAGTGTGTCTGTTGTGCCAATACTATATTAATACCACATCCACATGCTTCAGAACTGCTACTACTCCCACTTTCTGTCCTAATGTAGAGCTATCGGTGTGTCCACTGTATCAACCATTTATGGTCATTCGTGATACTGATACATCTCAACACAGATGGTAATTCCACCTTAACGCTGATGAATCTGGCTCACAGGATGATGTAAAATGCTGTTTGCAACCAGGGGGCTACTTCTGATGCAACACAGGCGTAACACACACATCTTGATAATGGACTAATGTGTGAGTGTGTGTGTGTGTGTGTGTGTGTGTGTGTGTGATATCTAGATGAAAATCTAGGGCAGAGCTTCACTGTGCACAATCTATGATAAACCTACAGACTGAATACAGGGACATTTTTCTCTCGCTGCTCACTAATCTCTTTCAGCACAAGAAAAAATAATTCCATAGAGGAATCACTGAGTCACTGATGTTCATGCGAAGGAATTCACACAGTTTTTATGGATATACTGCTCTACTGCACCCTGCAGTCCCTTATAATGTGTTGAGGCTGAATGTGAAGCATATTGTAGAGGTGGTGTGATTGCATAGAACTTGATGAGAAGATGCAAGTAGGTGGGGACAGGAATTGAGGCCAAGACGCATGTTTCAACTTGATGCAAAAATGTACGCTTGAGGCTTTACATGACTGGAGAAGAGATAAACACACACAAACACACGGTCGATGCAAACAGAGTTACAGCTACAGCTAATGTCGGTACAGTCGAATAAACGTGCCGCAAAAACACTTCAGCGGTCAAATGGGCTCAAGTAATGTAACACACCTTTGCAAGACTTTATTCCATAGCCACGAAAAAGACTTTTTTCTAACTGGCAAGTGTCCATTAAAAAGTGAAAGTCAGAACGTGAACCTCAATGTGAAAAAACAACTTGGCAACACTAGTTCACCTACTGGAAGAATCTTCTTTATTTCACCGACATGTTTCAGCACAGGGCCTCCGTCAGGTGACCGACACCTCAAACATACATTCAGTTTATTAGGTACACCGAGCTAAATCTAATGCAGTCTGCATCAGTTCTGCAACAGCTCCTACCTTCAGATTCACGAAGATATGTCTTTGTTATTTCTATGTACTTTTTCCAATTCATGATAATGATTTTATTAATCTGAAATGACATGATCTCGTTATGAGACACCGTCTTTGTAATTACTCCTGCCATTATTTTGAGGACGTTGGCATATCAATTTCAAAACATTAACACAGTGAATTTCATCATTTCTTCAATTTAACCGTGTGACATTGATTAAAACAGCATCAGTTCCACTTTGTTCATTAACATATTCATTTTATAGTGTTGTGTTTTGTAGGCTGCTGTCAGCAGTAATAAATAGAATGTGTCATATTAGTTTGCATTATTAAATTACAGACAGGAACGTCTCGTCCGAGTGCTAACTGCAACATCCCCAGTGCTGCTGTTTGTCCACAAGTTTCAGCAGCAGGCTGAAAGATTTCACACGGCTGCTTCTGTTTCCTCGGGGCCTGACAGAAGAAAACCAATTTCACAATTTGGGGCAGCGCTGCAGTCCTGAACAGGGAACAGGCAAACCACACAATGTCCTGTGCAGAAGAGAAGGAAGGCTCGCTGCAGTATTTATGTCTCTGTTAGATTTACTGTGTCAACAGCAGGCTTTTCTCTCTCTGTGGGCCTCCCAGTGTTCATGTCACGATTTGTACACAGCAGCTGGCAGCAGCTTCATTCCCACATTCACCAGCTCACACTGGTGCTTTTGTTTGGCTGTTTATACTGTAGCATCACACTGTTCTGGACAGGAAGTAAATGGGATGGTAGAGTATGGTAAAGTGCTGGTAGAATAAACATTAAAGACCTTTTGTTATTTTGATATCCATATAATTTCATAATTTCAACAGTTTTATGTTAAACTTTTTATGCATTGGTTTCTTGACTTGTTTTAACTCTGTAGCCTGATCACTCAACTCTCATTTTACAGCATGTTGTAGCAAACCTCATCACATCAACTGAATGTCTTTAAAATTGTCTACAATAATCACAAATTCAGTAGGACTCTGGCGGGCCAGTAAATGTGCAGCAGATTTTTTCCATCCAGATGTTTAGAAGAATCTTTGAGGATTCTGAAAATACCGTCAGAACATCGGCGTGTTTTGAAACAACTTCCTAGGTTCTTCAAGCACCATATTTGTCTTTTATTCCGTGTTCACAGCTTGTTGTTTAAACCGTAATTACGAGAAACCGTTCACGTCAGCGTCCGATATCTCCCATTGGGTGAAAAGAGCTACAGACATGTCAAGAAACTGTTGACAGTTTGCAAATGCACCACCGCTGGAAGTTAAAAACAAATCTAATATTAAAACAATAAAATCGATTCAGCTAATTTAAAAGGAGATCTACACAGTTTGTATCTTGTTGTCTAACTGGAGTAAGTGGCGTTTTTCCACTGGGGCTCAGCAACAGGCGCGGTGTCAGTTCACAGCAATTACTTTAACCTAAATTACAGACAGAAAACTGCTCCAAACAAGGCACACTTTCCTGTTTTACAGAGTTACTAACTGTCACAAAACTTCTGGCTTTCAACTTCATTTGCAAACAGTAACTTAATACGCTCAAAACCAGTGTCAATAAATAAATATATATTACATAGTTGGGTGAAAAGTTGTATTTTAATTCATATAAATCAGCTTCCAGACCAACAAAACAAAAATCTCCTGGTTTAGGTGGAATCTCAAACATAAAACAGGAAAAGGAACCAAGGACAAAATGGAAGGGCAACATGAGGTCAATAAAGTTCTGCTTTTTACTCTGGGTGACATGTTTATGAATGAAACTTGCCCCCATAAACAGGCAGCCTTATGTAGCAAATTAGAGGCGTCGATTATGCAAATGATCAAATCTCATGAACCGGTTTCATTCATCGGGCTTGTGACTAGTTTGTGCTGTCAAGACAGTTTGTTGAATCACAGGAAACCGTCAGAGAGGTTCAGGATCAGAGTGCGTGAGGTCCAGAGTTTGAACAGGAAGCTGCTGGAACATCACAGCCGAGACTCTTTCTCCAGGTTTGGTAAAATCCACCTGCACCAGTTTCTCACGAGGGACACCTGACCTGGAAAATGGCCAAATTACACATATTTTAAAATCATTATTCCAACAGTATTTTGTCGAGGTAAAAGCCGACACGTTGTACAACACATCACTGTGTAACAACCAGAACAAAAACAGAGCAGGATTAGTAAACTCAGTTTTTTTTTTCAAATCTGTCTCCTTGTTCTTCTTCTTTTCCTCCTCAGTGTTTCTGTCCTCTATCTCTTTCTCACAGTACCTCCCCTCCCATTTATCTCCCCCGTCCTCTCTCTCGCTCTCTCTCTCTGCGTCTATTGTTCTTGTGTCTGAAAGCAACATCAAATACAAACAGACATTACAGAGGATGTAGCTGTCGGCCCTGGATGATGATGATTCCTCAGGCCAGTAATTACTTCCAGCTCTCTGTCCTCTCTCTGCTGGAGAAACAGACAGAAACAATATTATGTGCTGGGGTCACATAAACTAAACTTTGTCCTGAGAAATATTCCCAGCATCACACATACTGCCTCCAAATTCATCTGCCCCTCCCTCATTCAACACTTCAGGTTACCACCATCTGGTCAGAGATACAGAACTTTAAAATGGAGAGGAGCTTCGGCCACAGCAGCCCTGAACAAACCGTTGTGAGCTTGGATACTGGGAGGGACGTGAATGTGCACATTTGATCCATAAATCTAAATTAAATCTAAAAAAATACGAAACATCACATGTACATGTTTGTCAAAATCAGGTCAAAATGAACAATGCACATATCTGAGGCAAGTTGTTCTGATTTTTGTGTGTGTTAATCTTTTAATATCTGAGTCCCTGAAGTTCTCAAGAACTACAAGAGCGACTTATTGTCTGGAAATACAGAATAATTCATACATTTCCAACCCATGTGTGCTATGAATCATATTAAAGATTACACGCTCGGCACAAACTAATGTGGCACCTACCAACTGGGACACACAGTGGTGTGAGATGTTTTGGTGCCTTATTTTAAAATCAGAAAAAAATGAATCAGCTCAGCAGCCAACTTGCCTCCTGGCCAAAAAATCTATCACTTGCTCTACATCCTGATGAGGAAGTGCGAGTGTTTGCGTGTTGCTGGTCTATAAATAATGTGCTGAGCAGCAGTGAGGAGGCAGAGGGAGCAGCCTTCCATTAGCCGTGCTGCATCTCTAATGAAGCCTGTTGACAGCGGCTGTAATTAGCCACGGCTCTTTGTGTTCTCTTTGTCGGCGGCGGTGTCGAGACGTTCCTTCATGTCCCCCGCCGCTGTCACGTCTCGTCACTGACGCCTGCTTGTCATCACACCTGGCAGCCATGTTACTGTGAGAAATCTCTTGTGTGGAATCGTACGCAGGTTATTGTGATGTTGCTGCTGGTTGACAGCTGTGTGTAACGCCGAATGACGGCATCAAGTGGTGCGTCCAAAATATGTTATCACACTGAGCGACGGTCCTGCTGTGGTTCATAGTGAATGTACTGTGGTATGACCAGAGGTAGGACCTACCTTTACTCCAGTAATGTTCTTGGTATTGTACATGAGTGTCTCTGGTATTTAAAGATATAATCTAGAAGATTTTCATTTAAATAAACGTCTGTTAAGTCACTATCTATCTCCGAATGATGCAACACAATGGTGACTGAGCCGATGGCCCACTGATGAAAGCCTGCAGCATCTGCAGTATT
>NTHP01000496.1:248159-307096 GCA_003416845.1 Oplegnathus fasciatus | reverse complement strand
AATCTGGGATTGTGCTGATTGGTGGTTATGTCCAAACCAAGCGTAAACACCAAGTCTACAGTATGGCTGTGAGTAGGGCCAGAGACATGTTGAACCAGATGAAAAGACTCAGTAATATTTAAAAACTCAACTGCAGTAGAGTTTGAGATGTCATCTATGTGTAGGTTAAAATCACCAACCAGGATCATCAAATTTTAAAATAACAGATGATAAAAACTCTGAAAATTCCAATAAAAACACTGGATTTGCTTTGGGAGGACAATAGATGCCAACACACAACACTGAGTGGCCCCAGTCATTTTCAGCATCGACACCTCAAAGCTTGAGAAGTTGTTGACAGTAATGGCGCTGCATCTGTGTTGATTTTTAAAAACAACAGCAAGGCCTCCACCACGACCAGTGACCAGAGCTGAAACACTCATAGTTCAGGGGGCACATTTCATTCAGCTGACTACAGTCACCAACCTTCAACCAAGTTTCTGTCAAAAAAAAAAAGCCAAATTAAAACAAGTAATAAAATCATTTAAGATAAAAGTCTTGTTGGTCAGAGACCTTACATTAAACAAGGCAAGCTTAACATTAAGTGATCGTAAAGAATCAGGGTTTAATTTTGGATACTTGAGGTTTTGGTGGTTAACAGCCTTTGTCTTTCTTAGAAAGCACCTTGACCTGGTCACAGAGGGAATCCCTTGAGGGGAGGGCCTAATGTCTGATACAGCCGGTCCACACGGGGGAGCCAGTGAGTGTGAAGGTTTGTTGAGTTTCGGTTGTGTCAGACAGAAGAAGCTGTAATTAGTGACCAGTGTCATGGTCAGACAGGTGGGTGAGGTGCGCGGTCACGCTGGAGGTGGTAAAAACAGAGTGAAATATATTGTCTGTTAATATGTGAGCGCCCAGGCCAGTGGGGTGAAGACCATCCCTTCAACAGAAGCATCGGCGGGTCCAGAAGACATTAAAATTGTCAATAAAAGCCACGTTGCGGACTGTGCAGGTGGACTGCAGCCGGGTGTGGAGACTCAGCCATGCTGCAGTTGAATGGAGGGATGTGACCGGAGATAAAAATCTGTTTATCCTGGAGCATGAGGGAGTCCAGGAGTCAGCTGAAGTCCTGCTTCAGGATTTCAGAAGTCTGCCTGGGGATGTCACGGCAGCCGACATGGACGATGGCGTCCCGGACAGGCGGGTGCTTGGCCAGAATCCTAGGGGTCTTATCCAGGAGATCAGTCACTTTAGCACCTGGAAAGCACAAAGTCGTTCCTGATTTCCTCTTAACGTTCCAGGAGGAGCGCCCAGGTCTGGCCGGTGGAGGGATCTGGGGCGACAGTGAGCTGTGGGACCCACGCGACGGTAAGGGGGGTCACGCGGGTCGAGGATGTCGTATCTGTTTTCCAGCTGGATGTCATGGTGGCTCGGCGGTGTACCAGAGGTGCGCCTCCTTCTCTTGCTGCAAGCACCGACCAGGGACCAGGGCTCATGGTGGGATGGTGTTGAGCTGACCGGGTCTTTGGGTCTAGCCCCGAGCCGGGCCCAGGATTCATCAGGAAGGATGACCGGAGGAGGGGCAGAATCAGCAGCCAGACAGGGAGCGGTGGCATTTTGTAGCGCGTGGAGAGTCTTCCTTCTCATTCCGCGATCTTATCAGCAGGATGGGCAGCTGACAGCCGGGTGGAGACACGGACTGTAGAGGGGTGGCTGGGGGGGAGAAATAGAGAGGAGGCCAGTACAGGTGCTAAAGGTGCACATGTTAGCGGCCAGGTGTGGAGGGTAGCAGCCGTTAGCACTCACACGCAGGGGCTCCGACCCGGAGCTGGAAGTAGCACAACTGTTTAAAAGCAACCTAAAAACCACAAATAAAAGCACCGGAGGGGTCAGACCGTCACATGAAGCCCGTTAACCACCGAGCAGCAGCTGCTGTGTTGCCTCCGTGTAAGGTGCCATCCCGAACCGCCGATGTTCCGATTAGTGGACGACTCGTTTTTACCTCCTGAGCTCCGTAATCATTCGTCCTCTTTCACGGCACCTCTGGTGATCATCAGTAACTGCAGGTGTGTTTTTGGACCTCACTTCAGCTTCAGTTTCCTCGTCTGTAGTCATCGACCTTTTCTTCGTTTGTTCGGCCATAATAACCATTTACTCACAGCAGAGACCTGAAACAACAGCGCACTGCTTCACACACAGGTGAGCTGAAGAGTCTGTTGTGTTAAAAACCTTGTTAAAAGTCATGATACTGCAGATACTGCAGGCTTCCATCAGTGGGCCATAGGCTCAGCACCACTGTGACTTAACAGACGTTTATGTAAATAAAAATCTTCCAGAGTGTGTGTTAGAAAGCTGCAACAAACTGAAAACACACGAGCCGCTCTCTAAAAGGAGTAGTTTACGCGCTCTGTTGAAAGGACCTGTTGCAAATGTGGTCAGCAATTAAATTAAAGCTACAAGAAGCCCTGAAGTAATAGTGTCCTGTGTGGCATCTAACTCCTGGCATCTTACACTAACATCATGTTCCCCTCAGGATGAACTGTAAGAACTTTATTGATCCTCTGACTTTTCCTCTAGCGCCATCATCAGGTCAACATGTTAACGTGTCCAACACTTTGGTTTATGATCAAATACTGATAATCAGCTGCTACCACACAGCACTAAACACGGTGAACACGTAAACATTATAACTACTTAGCATCAGCTGGTTAGTGTTTGTCTGTGAGGGAATACCAAGTTTGTGAAACGGGTTCAACAAAACAAAACATCATCCAGGCAATCCCACCACCTGGTGTGTGTAATTGTACAGTTTTGGGCCTCAAAGTTACAGGATGTAATGATCCTGTATATTAACATGAGTGCTAAAGGTCATGATAGACACCATCTCAACCAAACTCACACTCCAGCAATGATTGCACCTGTTGTGGTGGCTGCATCATGTTGAAGCGTGTTTTTTTAACACCTCTAATTGCAGTGACACCTCAGAGGTTGAGATGTCATCATGTGACACTAAACTGTAGAGGTTCAGCGCACTGTCACTAGGAGCAACTAATGGGTCACAAACATGCATTTGGAGGCAAATTCAGTCTCATAGGCATCAACTGTGAGTGTGTGTTTGTTTCCTATGGGTGTATAATGTGGCTCATGGCCACAGAGTGGAAAGATTACAAAGAACATGCTGATAGTTCAGTTCTTGGAGATCTCGTGATCTTGGGGCATGCTCTTGGTTGACAGCAGCCTCAGCTCTCTGTATGCAGAGTAAATGTTAATTTTCCAAACAAACACTGATCTATAGTGTTTTTGCACTTCATTATAGTTCTCCCACCATAATGTACACTTTGTCTCATTCAAAGGAGAGAGTAAATTCTGACCAAAGACACCCTGATCTGTCTTTATACACCTATCAAATGTTTATATGTAGAGTTTGTACTTCAGTCACGACACTCATGTCAAGGTTTTTACCATTTAGTGCAGCAATATGTATTTTAGTTCGCCGGTTTTTAGTTCTGCTCATGTGATGCTTGGAAACAAATCTGAGCTTGACACAGACTGTCCCTGAGCTCACAAACCCCCAAACCTGCAGAGTCACACACACTGACTATTACTCAGACTAATCTGAATGGAGTGCCAGTCGAGAGGATCAGTGTAGGGGATGATCAACAGTTGTACTGAGTATATTGAAATGGACATCAGGCAAGATGCACTGCTGCTGAACCTTGATACAAATGAATTTAAACAGGAGATTATAAAAAGTAATTGCACAAGTAGTAAGTATGAGTAATGCATTTCCTTTAAATTCATGCAAGCATACATGAGTAGGGCAGTAGCAGAAGTCAGAAATCCACAACATACACATGAAGGGATGATACACGGACCCAACTTCAATAACAACAAGTGTGTCCAAGCCGTGTTCAGCACTTTTTAGTGTCGTCTGGAAACACTTCCGATGTCGTTTTCTGTATTTGCTGCACGTTTTCTAAATACTGGGCATGTGTCGACAAATTGATAAAGATGTGTTCTTAATTTGCTTGTGTTTTGTTTATTCGCATGTGTTTTCTTAAGTTGCTGTGTGTTGAGCTCTCAGAGCCACCATACTTGGCATCCTTCTGGTATTTTAAGGGGCAACCAGGCATACATAAGATAAATCTAGAAATCTCTAGTTATCATATCGTATAAGTAGTTCATCCTTCCTGAGAGAATATCTAATGACATCTTTGACTGCATTTATGTGGTTGACTTGCAGTGATGGGTATTGTTAGGATTTTATCAACAGTACTATTCTTATTGGTACTCCTGTCAGTATGGTATTTTATTGATATTCTTATTGATAATTTTTTTAGTACTGTGCAAAAAAGAAATGTAGAAGAGCAGGTGGGTGGGGAAATGAGGAGT
The DNA here is from genome assembly GCA_003416845.1 of Oplegnathus fasciatus. NCBI lineage: Eukaryota > Metazoa > Chordata > Actinopteri > Centrarchiformes > Oplegnathidae > Oplegnathus > Oplegnathus fasciatus. The sequence goes on along the minus strand of NTHP01000496.1, from coordinate 302,725 downwards.
GTATGTTATCTATCTTTTTTACAAAGTAGTTAATAAAGTTGCTCGGTAGAAGGGAGGTGGGAAAGTGGGGGAATCAAAAAGGGTAGAGAAGATACAAAAGAGTTTTTGGGGTTGGAGAAAGAAGATTGAATTTTGTATTAGAAGAAAGAGCTTTCAGCAGCAGATAAGGAGGCAGAGAAAGAGAAGAGATTGATAAGCAAGGAGTTCCTCAGGGCACTTGGATCTTCTAGTATCATGAAATATTTTCAGTTTTTAAATGTTTTTGCTAAATTCCAGTATTCTGTTTGTTTCCATTTTATTCAATGACACACTTGAAACATATAAACCAATCATCATGTCTAATGCCATCTGGTACAATGGATCAAATGGTGACATTGGAGTTTAATATTGTATTAATTAATATTTGTATTTGTACAAATAAAATAAATTCTTACCTTGTCTGTCACATTTGTTGCTCCACATTTACAACTGCATTCTATCTGCTCTTCAACCCTACTGACCCACCAGTGTCTCCATCATCATTCTTTATTCCTGTCATTTTATCAAAATATACTGTAATTCAAATCCACAGAACTTTACATTCTTGTGGAGATCCACAAGTTTTCAAAGATCCCAAATTAGTCCGTCCAAAATTGGGGGAAATGATGCATAAGACATCAACATAATTAAATTTGATGGGATGGTGCAGCCATGAAAACACAAATATGGATACAAATAACCACAGCAGAGACATCCTGTAGTGCTGATAATCATGCTTTATTAAATCAATAATTGGAGAAAAACTCAAGGAGGCTGCAAAAATAGTCAACGCTACAACTCTAACTTCAATCAAACCAAAGTGCTGAGCGGCACGCGAGACCACGCTTCTTTCCATCCTTGTTGAACGCAGCAGCGGTTGGTTTCGGCTGCGGTACACCTGCTTGGTGGCGCCCAGCTTGACTGACTAAAAACTAACACACAAACACACTGCAGACCTCCAAGAGACAGCTCTGCCTCTGCAAACAAGCACAGGATGGACTCTTATTTCATGTGATTGGCCAGGTTGATGGTACAACTGAAGAGTCGAGCGAGTGGTCATTTGCCAGAAGCAGAGCACAAAACAAAAAAGAAACACTTGCTCAGGGAGTGCAGGCCGCTCGCACTGTGAGCATGTCATCAAAATGGCGGTATGACATAATCAGTCAAAGCGCGAGGTCCAGTCGTCCTGCTTACATGAGGGTAGATGCAAACAGCACTCAGGATCTCACGCTCTTGTTAGCACCGCTCTCACTCTCCAGCAGTGCATTCATAGTTTTGTCTCTGATTGAGTTAACGTCAACAGGGAGCCTCTCTACCTGTTGAGGCAATCTTAAGACTTCAACTTATCGTTGAGGCACAGAGTTTAGTTTCTCAGTTTGACAGGGTATTCGTTCCTGGTGGAACTTTCTCCTGTTAAACTACATTTAGTTTCATTTTGTTTCAGTTAATATTATTGTCATAAATAACAATGCATACATTTCCCATAACCGTTAAATTCGGCTATATACATTATGTACATGTCACAGAAAAATGGATCAAAAATCCTAAGTCATAGTTATCCAATATGGCACATTTTATAACAACTTTAGACTTTAGTCTAGTTTGGCATAAATTAATGTCAAGATTGGTACAAAAATAGTTCATATTTACAAGAACAGAAATCCAGATCTTTATCAAGTAGATTATTTCGCTCAATTAATAAATAAAAAGGCATGGAAGGAGGGAGAAGGGGAAGATTGGTAGATTAGATTTTTTTTTTTTTACACTGATCGAATGCTAATGTGAACAGTCGCTGTGTCGGATCCAAGCTCATTGGACAGTTTGAGGGTGTAGGTTCCAGCGTCTTCCCCCTTCACCCCGGTGATGATGAGGGTGGTCAGGTCCTCCGTGGTCTCGATGTGGAAGCGTCCGCCGGCAGTCACCTCGATGGTTTTGCCACTGCGGGACCACTCGATGTGTTTGGCGTCGCCGGAGAAGGCGCAGGCGACTGTCAGGACTTTGCCCGGCTCAATGCTGATGTCTTCCGGCAGAGCCTCAATCCTGGGAGCAGAACCTGGAACACACAGTACATGTATATCAGTACAGTGAAAGTTTTTTTTTTTATAAAATGTGTCCACAACATTTCAGGGTGAGGAATGAAGAAGAAAACAAACAGACAGACATTATGTTGCCTATGAATATTGGCGTGGAAGTGAGGAAGCTAAAGCTGAGCTACTTTAAAAATGACACAGACTCCAAAGACCCATTGTTTAACAGATTTCATTACAGGTAGTGTCTTACCGATTGCTCTGAATGAAGATCCCTCCATGTGGGAGGCCATCTCCGTGAGACTGCTGGAGCTCATGGCGTATGTCTCAGATGTCATGGAGGACATGCTGGACATGGACATGGTCTCAAACTTCATCTCAGCTGCCATGCTGCTGAAGGAGCTCGACTCCATCATGGATGACATCATTGCCTGCTGGGCGGAGGAAGAGAAGGAGGATGACTCCTCCATTGTGTGCATTTCTTTCTTCATCATGGATGAGCTCGTGGATGATGATGACTCCTTGTGACTCAGCATCATTGATCCTGATGAGGCTAGAGATGGAAACAGTAAATAAGTAAATCTTCAGAATGACTTCAAATTTAAGGCTATGTCAGAATTTCTTGTAAATAACATGAAATTGGAATAATTATAAATACTTGAGGCAGATACTCACCTTTAAGTGCCAGTTGCTGCTCACTGTAGGCTGTGATCTTCATGCGTATGGACTGGAACACCTGTCCGGTGAAGGAGAAGGAGGATTTGGATACTCCTCCCTCTGATGTCATCTCACAGGTGTACTCTCCCTGATCACTGTCTGCCAAATCACGGATTAGTAGGCTACAGGAGCCCTCAGAGTAGTGCATCTCAAAGCGGCTGCTCTGCGAAAGCCTCCTACCGTTGACGTACCACATCACCTCCCTGACACTGCTCTCGCAGACACAGGACATCCTCACTGAGCCCTCACAGGCCTCGGCTGTTAGCTGACTCAGGACCTTGGGAGGTTTCGGGGTTGGGGATTTGACAGTGAGTGGAGATACAACCCTCTTGGGGGACATGATGGGAGGAGGAGACTTCATCCTTGGAGGGGATTTGATTCCCTCAGGCTCAGGGGACTTCAAGGCTCTTGGTGATTTGATGCCTGAAGGTTCTGGAGACTTGAAACCTTTTGGTGTTTTCATTCCAGGAGGTTCTGGGGACTTCACACCTTTTGGTGTTTTGATTCCCATAGGTTCTGGAGATTTGACACCCCGAGGTGATTTTATTTCCTCAGGTTCAGGTGACCTCACTCTCTCCGGAGACTTGATTGGTGGTGGTGACTTGAGTCTGGGTTCAGGAGATTTTATGCCCCGTGGTGATTTAATTCCCTCAGGTTCAGGAGATTTGACACTTGGAGCTGGTGATTTTAAGCTAGGTGCTGGAGAGGGTGCAGTTGGCTCAGGAGATTTGATGCTCCTAGGAGATTTAATTCCCTCTGGTTCAGGAGACTTCACACTTGGTGTGGGAGACTTTACACTCGGTGTTGGTGACTTCACACTCGGCGTTGGTGACTTCAGACTTGGAGCAGGAGATGTTATACTTGGTTCAGGGGACTTAACACTTGGAGCTGGTGATTTAATTGAAGGCTCAGGGGACTTGATGCTGGGTTCTGGTGACTTTACACTGGGGACAGGGGAGGTTATGGAGGGAGCAGGTGATGTGACTGAAGGCTCCGGTGACTTTACACTGGGAGTGGGTGACTTTACAGATGGCTCAGGGGATTTGACAGCCTTGACCTCCTCTTTAGGAACTGGTCTACGGATAGTCAGTGTGAAGTGAGCCTCCTGTCTGCCTGCTGAGTTCTCTACCACCACCGTGTAACTGCCCTCATCTGAGGCTGTGACAGAGGAGATCTCCAGGCTGGACTTGTACTGAGTGGTGGTGACCTGGACATGGTGAGATGAGACAATGATTCTGCTCTCGTGCAGGTATGTTACAGTGGGTGCAGGCTCCCCATCGATATCACAGGAGAATCTGGCTGTCTCTCCCTCTGCAGCTGTCACAGACTGGGGCTTGGTGAGGATTCTGGCAGGAAGAGAAGGCTTCACCTTTTGGACTGCAACTTCCTCAGCAACAACAGCAGAAGATGACTTCAGTTTAGCTTCAGACGTGGTGCGTTTCAGAGAAAACTTGTCAGATGAGTAGGAGGAACCAGATGACAGGTATTCAGCAGAGGCGTACTTGATAGATGAGTCATACCTATCAGCAGAGGAATACCTCTCAGAGGAGGCAGCGTATCTTTCACGTGTCACAACCTCATGTGTCTCGGTTAACTTAGACTTGCTCTCTTCCACCTCAAAGTGGGTCTGGGAAGCATAGCCTGCTTTGAAGTGGGTGGTGTGATAGTGGTCAATTCGAGTGACTTCAGGGACATATGCTTTGGGAGCATCTTCATCCCTGCGGCGAGAGGAGAAGGTGGTGTAGCCGCCACCTGACACATCAAGGGTGGCATAGTCAGAAGCTTCTCCCTTGGAGTTGGAGCATACACAGCGGTATGTGCCACTGTCCTCTTCCTGGCAGTCTAGAATAGTGATGGACAAAACACCGCTCATGTTGACGAATATGTATTTCTCACTGCTTTCAGAGATTGCAGTTCCATTGTGGAACCACTTGACCTCAGCCTCTGGCTTGGCTTGGATGTTCATGGTGAATTTGGTATCTTGGCCAATTGGTATGCGATGAGAGCGCATCCTGACAGTCACACGGGGAGCATGGTCCAGGCTGAAAGGTGTCTGGCTAACCACCTGATATTTCCTCTCAGACTTTAGAGCAGCCTTTCTGGCCTCGTAGCGGGACATGATGTCAAAGCGGGCAGACCGCTCAAACCTGGAGGAGGAGCGGGATGACCGCTCAACTGACCTGATGGGGCTGGGAGAGCGTGGACGGGTCCTCTCAGGGGTGGGGGACCTTCTCCCCACAATCTCTCCCTCTACTTCCACAGGAGGCCTGGCACGAGGTGGTCTGATCAGCTCTGAGACTGGACGCATCAGCTCGATGTACGTGGGAGACAGTGACCTTCTCCTCCTCATAAACTGAGAAATAGTGCGTTTCTTTTTCGTCTCAGCAACCTCAACAGCCTCATGCCTGACCTCGTGCCTCCTCTCTTCACGTTCCATGGCACGCTGCTCAATGCGGACAGGGCTGCCGGTAGGAGAGGCAGAAAAGCCGAGCTCCAGTTCATCCTCCAGCATCATTTTCTCCTCCTCTGTTCTCCTCATGGAAAGGTAGTCATCCACAGGCATCAGCAGCTCCTCATCACTAAGGTCTCCCAGAGATCTCCTCCTGGATCTGAAGGAGGCCTCTGATTCAGGAGAGGGTGAACGGCGAGCGGGTCTGACAGTCTCCAGATCATCCAGGGTGAGTTTTGGAATACGCCATCTTGGCCTGTACTGGTCAGTGATTCTAGGTAGGGGCATGACATAGAACTGCTCCCACCTGGACAGGCGGATACGTCTCTGCCTCTTCTGCACAATCCTCTCCATCCGCTCTGGAATCTCATACTGGTCTCTCAGCTTTCTGTACCACTTCATGTCAGAAAGAGCTACAAATTGTTTGATAGCTTTATCCTCATCCAGATCTCTGGGATCATGAATGATAGGCTCAGGGATCTCATATGGCATGAAGATCCTCCTCTCCTCCTCCAGCTTCTTGGTCTCAGACTTCTCCACTGTGATGTCGAACTCGCCTTCAACGTTCTTGGTGCTCACTGCAGGCTTGTACATCTCTGAAGCAAATTTGAGAGCCTCCTGGGCTGTGGGGTTGAAAGGTACAAGCTCCTCAGTGGCAACAATTTGCTGAGCCATCTTGTTAGTCTTTTCAATTTGTTTCTGTACGTGTCTATATTTCTCCTCCTCGCTCTTGTACTCTCTCCTGGTGTAGGTAAGGCGGTCCACCTTCAGTGTAGCCTGGCAGCTTGCAGAGCCAGCAGAGTTGGTTGCAGTAACCTTGTACACACCTGAATCCTCGAGCAGAGTCTCTCTGACGTGCAGGACATGGTAGTCAACATCCTCCTGTATGACAACAACCTTGGGACCAAACTGTAGTGGGTGACCGTCCTTCTCCCATTTCAGAGTTGGAGTTGGTATTCCTGAGACTCTGAGCTCGAAGCGGACACTGTGTCCTTCGACACACTCAACATTAGCCAGCAAACGCTTGAACATGGGTCTCATAGTTTCCTCCATCACTGGATGAGGTGTCACAGTGAGACGGGCCTCACAGCGGTCTTCTCCAAACTTGTTGTGGGCCATGACGGTGTATTCGGCATCATCATTCATGTCCAGGTTGTGGATCATCAGCTGGTAAAGACCCTTATCACTGGTGAACGTGTACTTGCTGTCATCGTCACCTGGCTTGATTCTCTCTCCATTCTTAAGCCATGTTACATGAGGCTCCGGGTGCACAGTAATAGTGACACCGAAACGCACATCTTCGCCAATGTAGGCAGTGCGATTGTAGAGAGGCAAAGTGAACTCTGGTGGTCTCTGCAGGAGTTTGGTCCTATCGACCTTCCTTCTCAGTTTCTTGATGGAGCGGCTGATATAGTGCTCTCTGATGCTCCTCACTGTCTCAACAAAGAGCTCTCCATAAGCACTGTCCTCTCCATCATCACTCACCACCTTGCATCTGTACACACCATCATCACTCTCTTCAATGTCCTTTACATAGATGCTGGCAAAACCATTACTGTAAGTAATTTCATACTTCGGGCTTGAATGTAGCTGACGTTTACCGAAGTACCATGACACCTGTGTACTCTTGTCATAGTTCGTGATGCTACACGTGAATCTGACATGACCACCTTCCTCAGCTGAGCCATGCATGACTGGACCAGTGCGGAGGCCATGGTACTCAGTTCCAATCTTCACTTTACCCACAGCCAATCCTCTCTGGTTCTTGAAGGCACCACCATAGGCCACACGAGCTGCTGATACAATAGTATCTATCCTCTTTACCAGAGTCTGGTAGTACCTTCTGTGTCTCAATGTCCTAATGATCTTGTTGCTGACATGCTCAATCTTCATCTTGAGCCATGGGTGCTCCAGAGCCTCATGGGCTGTCATACGGAGCTTCCTGTCCTTGACTAGAAGTCTGTCCACAAAGTCCATAGCCTCTAGGCTGATGTCTTTAAATGCCTCACTGTCAAAGACATACTCACAGTTGGAGATGTTCTCTATCATCTTTGTAGTGGACTCTGCTGCAAATGGATTAAGGCCACTGAGCAGAACGTAGGCCATAACACCAACAGACCACATATCAGTGGCTGTTGTCACCAGATCGTGACGGTGGACCTCAGGGGCGCAGTACTCTGGAGCTGAGAACAGCATTCTAATGTTTTCTCCTGGCACCAGCAGCCTAGCCTGGCCCATCTCAATAATCTTTATGATGGTGCTTCTCCTTGTGGTGTAAACAATGTTGTCTGGGCGGATATCAAAGTGGCCAAAGTTGTGGCTATGCAAGAACTTGAGGGCAGAGCAGACTTGTCTCAAGTAGCGTACAATCTCCTGCTCTGTAAGCTCAAAGTTGCTGGTGCCGAGGCGCTCAAAGATGTCAACCCCAGAAATGAATTCAAAGATCAGGATGATCTCGTCCATGCTTTCAAAGTATTCATGTAGGTAGATGATATTCTTGTGTCTTGCTATGTTGAGGGCCTCAATTTCCCTGAGAACCAACTCACGATCAGTTCCTTTGACCTTAATAAACTTGGCCATGAAGGTCTTCTTTGTGGCAATCTCCACGCAGCGGTGAACCACTCCAAACTGGCAGCGAGCAAGTTCCTCAGAGATGATGTACTTGGAGGACAGCTCCTTCACCTTGTAGAACAGGGCCTCCTCCTTGGTGATCTCTCTGGTTTCATCCACTTCCTCGTCATAGTTCCTTATCACAGACTTGTCTTCCTTTGTGGTAATGGGCTCTGTTGGCTCAGATGGAAGACTCAGGCCGAACTGGTTTTCAGCAATGACGTGGAACTGGTACTTGGTCTTTCCGAATATGTTTATGATGGTGATGCTACAGTCAGCGGTTTGTCCAGCACGGATCCACCTGTCAGCAGTGGTGGGACACTTCTCCACAATGTAGCTTATGATGTCGCTTCCACCATCATTGGCAGGGGGCTCCCAGGTCAAGGTGATGGAATCCCGAGCAATGTCGCTGACAGTGAGTCCCTTTGGAGCTTCAGGTATGTCAGCCACGTTCACCTCAATGGTTTGCTTGTCCATTCCGAACCTGTTCTTTGCAGTAATAATGTAGTAACCAGTATCCTTTCTCTGCAATCCCTTCTGGAAGACCAGGGAGGTGAAAGACCTGGTGGTGATGACTTGGTGATAGGGAGAGTTGGAGAGGATCTCCTGACCCTTCTGCCAAGTGATTGCTGGCTCAGGCTTGCCAGAGATGGGGATCTTGATGGTGATGTGATCACCACGGACAGCATGGACTGCTCCCATTCCTTGGAGCTCCTTGGGCAGGTGGATCTTAGCAGGAACTAGAATTAAAATGAAAACATTATATTAGTTCGACATTTGTTAAGATTTCTATTTAAGGGATTACATGTGCAGAGGTGCACTGAATGGATTCTTGAACAATAATTATTCTACAAATATCATTACCTTCCACCTCCAGGTTGGCTGTTGTAGAGATGGATCCTGAGGAGTTGGTTGCTCTGACTTGGTAAACTGTGGCATCGTTCTCATCAGCGGCAGTGATGACCAGCTGGTAATAGCCTCCCTTGAACTCCTGGGCTTTGATCTTAGTTCCATCTGCCAGGATCTCCTTTCCACTGCGGTACCATTTCACCACAGGTTTTGGATATCCCACAACCTTGTCATAGGAAAAATAACTAAGTTAATAACTGCAAAAAAAAAATCTAAACATATTAAAAGTAATGGCGTACTTCCCCTATATTGTAGGAAATTCACTTTGCCAGAGTTATATGAGAACATTTATATATCTATTTAATCTCTGAGGTAAGTCTTGTGTTTGACAAAGCTTAGGACAAAGACTGGAAGCGGGGGGAAACTCACATTTGACTCTGGGTGTCCCTTTAACACTTACACTACAATCGCTTGTAATTTTTGACATATTTAGACCTTCATAAATGTAGACAGGATGTGAATTCTTTAAAGCAAATTCAATGTAGTTGAAATAGAGTACCTTAGTGACAAAGGTGGCATTTGCGTGGTATTTAACGGTCATGTCCCTGATTTCCTCCCTGAACGTGGGAGCACGAGGAGACTGGTCGGACTTGGGGATGATAGGCTCAGAGATCTCACTCCAGTCGCTCTCACCGCCCATGTTCTCACACTTGACACGGAACTCATACTCGAAGCCCTCTATCAAGCCTGTGACCTCGTAGCTGGTCTCCACGCCCTTCTTACTGGTTACTGACATCCACTTGTTCTGCTTCTTCTCACGTTTCTCCAGGTAGTAGTTGGAGATTTTAGCTCCACCATCGCTGCTTGGAGGCTTCCAGCAGACGACACAGGAGTCTTTGGTGGAGCTGATGATGAAGGGCTGCTGTGGGATGCCAGGTTTTTCTGAGAAATAAACAGGGAATGTTACTGTAGTGCCCTGTATATCTGTAAAGTTAATCCTGCCTCTTTGCAACATAGCTACAGAAGCCAAAACTGGCAAACAAAATATGAATGGATTTACCAAATGGACTCTTAATGATGACCACTGATGGGATCTCCAGAGGCTCGCTGACTCCGTACTGGTTCTGGGCAGAGACTCTGAAGTAGTAGCCGGCATTCTCAATCAGGTTGGGGACACGGCAGGTGGTGCCAGAAACGGAAGAGGACACCAGGTGCCACTGCTCGCCTTCTTTGGCCTCACGCTTCTCCACGATGTAGTTGGTGATCATGGAGCCTCCGTCGTCCATGGGAACCTTCCAGCTGATGACAACTGAGCTCTTCAGCAGGGCGTCAACAACCACAGGGCCCTCTGGGATGCATGGTTTATCTGGAAAAAACAAAACAGGTATGAGTAACAGCTCTTCTTTTTTATACATATACATACTGCATATCTAGTAATTGTTATTTGTTGGTTGAAACTGGAAACAAATTAATACGTGTAACAAATAACTACTAATATTTACTACGAACATTTCAAAAGTTTCACATGACTTTAAATAAGGCGTCTAATAATGTCTGAATTTCAAACTGTGTGGTAAAGGGTTTGCCATAAATATAGATGTCTTCACTGGAAGGCTATATTATTTGACTTTCTCGAGTTTTGTACTATTTGCTGTTCTCAGTAGTCTGGAGTTACCTTGGATTTCAACACGTAGCGAAGTGTCGATGGTTCCAAACACATTGCTGAGCTGGACCTTGTAGCGGCCAGCATTGGTCTTCCTCTGGACGTTCCTCACCACCAGGTGCGTGTAGCTTTCAGTGTTTTCAATAATCACATTCTCTGATGCATTTAGAGGCTTCTTGCCATAGAACCACATGATCTGGGGGATGGGACGCCCGATGTAGACGACATGGAGGCGGAGGCTGGTGCCAGCCCCGGCGAAGTACTTCTCCTTCAGAGGGAAGCCAGGGTGGAACTGGGGTGGCGCCTGCAGGCGCAGTTTACCACTGGTCTCGATCTCTCCGGCTTCATTGATGGCCCTGCAGGTGTACAGGCCCTCGTCTTCTTGCTCGTCTGTTAGGATACTAAGGGAGTGGTTACGGCCATCTGAGCTCATCTTGTACTTGCGGCTCTGGATCAGTTCCTTGCCGTAGCGGTACCACTTGATCTCAGGCAGAGGTCTGCCAATGATGCCACAGGTCAGAGTGCCAGACTCGCCAAGCTTGGTGGTTACGTCTTGGATCTCTTCCTTCAAAGCTGGAGCCTCACCAACTGCACAAACATCAGAAAAGTTTGATTTAAATCTATATTTTCTATGCCTTTTACCGTAAAATGTGTGCAATATTCTTGCAGTCCTGATGCTGCTACTTCAGTGCATACTGTATATAAATTATGCTGAAACGCAAACATCTTTATTAAAAAAACATCAAATTTAATTACACATGATTAGTGATTAACTTTAACTTTGTAAGACCCAGATCACATCACAAATTGGCTGTGAGATTTATTTCACTGCAGTGAGCGAATCCACTGATTGCACCATTTTGATTCTACTAACGCAAATGTGTTTCAAAGAAATATCGCACAAATGCTACTCTGACCAGGCCATTCTGTTTGATGGGATCTGAACTCCGCAACAGCTCACCGCTCAGTTTGGTCTTGATGCCCATGGGCGTACGGCGAGGTCGGCTGAGTCCAGTCTCATTCTCTGCGAAGATTCTGAACTCGTACTCGGTTGCCTCCATCAAGCCACCCATGGTGAACTGACGATCCTTGGAGCGCTCCTTGTTGCATTTCTTCCAAGCGCTCTCTCCAGCCTGCCTGAACTCAATCCAGTAGCCCAGAATCTCCTTGCCGCCGTCATGCTCAGGCCTGAGCCAGTGGATGGTGATGCAGTCTTTGGTGACGGAGATAATGTCAATCTCTCCTGGTTGGCTGGGTTTGTCTAGAAAGACACAGACAGGAGATTAAAACTCATGGAGAAATTTAGTAAAAGTATACGGAGTTCTTAAATCAGTGCTACTTAATCCCACAAATCAACTTAAATTAACATGGGCTCAGAGCAAAAATGCCCTTCAAATTCAAGTCAGTTCTATCTTGCCTTAAATTGCCTTGTCGTCTTATTCTACTCAGTTTTATCAATATATTCATGCAGAAATAGGCATTATGTAATGTTAACTCACCAAATGGATCTTTGCAGACCACAGACTCTGAAGCAGGACCAGGCTCGCTCTGCCCAATGTCGTTCTGAGCCACCACTCTGAACATATACTCTGCATCCGGGATGAGACCAGAGACATTGTACATGGTGGTGGTGATGTGGGTCTTATTGTGGCGGACCCACTTTTCTGTCGACACCTCCCTCCTTTCCACGTAGTATCCTGTGACACGGGAGCCTCCGTCATCCCGGGGCCGGGCCCAGGAGAGAGACACCGTGGACTTGGCTACATCCATGATCTCTGGTGGGTTGCTAGGAGGTTCTGGTGGGCCTGCAGGTAAAGCACGTTGTTAGTGAAATCAATACTTACAACACTCGTTGACATCAGAATTACAGATGTACACTGTGTTCAATGTGTATTTATAATCAGAACACCGCAATATGTGTATTAAGTAAATTATTTAGGCCAACATGTACACAATGCAACTTTTGAAACAAAAGCAACAACATCATTCATACTCACATAGTGGTGTCTTTGGCATCACAGATTCATCAGACTTGAGAGATCTGCTGATGCCAAACTGGTTCTCAGCGGAAACCCTGAAGTGGTACTCCACATTCTCCTTCAGGCCCTTCACCACCAGAGAGGTCTCGGCTACCCGGGCGTCCACTGTATACCAGGCAGCCTTGGGTACCTCCCGCCTTTCCACGATGTATCCCAGGATGTCGGAGCCACCATCATCTGACGGTGGCCTCCAGCTGACCCTGACTGATCTGACCTGAATGTCATCGAACTCCAGAGGGCCTTCTGGGGCATCAGGGCGACCGATCACCTTCACCTGGAGGGGGGGATATACAAAAAGTTAAGTTCCAACCTTCCAACCAAAATGTATTTTTAAAATTTAACCTTCGATACTGAAGTACCTTTTATTTTACTGAAGTCATGGTCAACAAAATCTGCCAGATGAGACGCTCACCTTGATGTACACAGCCTTCCTGCCACATTTGTTCTCCAACACCAGGTCGTAGGTACCAGTGTCGTCTTTGTGTGCCTCTTTGATGACCAGCTCGGTGATGTCATCATGGGTGGCGATCATGGCCCGGTGGGAGATATCACGACCATCCTTAGTCCACTTGCATGTAGGGATAGGTTTACCCTTTATGGGCACGGACAGACGGATGACTCCGCCTTGCCGCACCACATATCCCTCCTCATATTTTCGATCAAGCTCGTAGTCAGGATAATCTGAAGTAGACACAGATTAAGTTTTTGTCCATTACATTACAGATTCAGGTAAAAGAGAAAAATAGAAGTATGATGTTTATTTGACTATAAAATCAAACTGTAAATTAGGGAATCATGTTCTACTACCAAGCATCTCCTGGACTTTAACCACTCCAGGAATCTCAGCGGGCTCTCCGGAACCACCAGCATTGCAGGCGATGACCCTGAACTTGTACTCGGCACCCTGGGGCATGTGGGTGAGGGTGTACTCGCACATCTTGGTGGGCGTGGTGTTGCACAGTGTCCATTCCACCTGGTCCACCTTCTGCATCTCAATCAAGTAACCAGTAATGACAGAACCACCCTCCTCTTCAGGTGGCAGCCAGGCCAGGGAGACTGAAGTCCTGGTGGTGTCTGTGACTCTGGGCTGAACTGGAGGGCCTGGAGGCTCTGTTCAACAACACAGAGAGACGTTCAGTAAATATTCTGACTCCACACTGGTAAGATTCATGTAAGATAAGTGGTGAGGGTTTCATGAATGAAGCCCATTAAATGTCATTACAGTAGTACAGCAGTTACACTGAGTTTTGCAACACGTACCAATGGGATCCATGGCAATGGTGATGGTGGAGCTCTCGCTGGGTTTGCTGGCTCCTCTTGAGTTGATGGCGGTGATACGATGTTCATACTCTAGGCCCTCTATCAGGCCAGAGGAGCGGTACCTGGTCATGGTGACAGGGTTCTTGTTGATCCTCAGCCACCTGTCAGAACGGGCCTCTTTACGCTCGATGATGTAGCCGGCAATGGTGGAGCCACCATTGTCCTCGGGTGGTTGCCAGGTCAGGGTCATGCCTTCGTGAGTGACATCAAGCACCTCTGGCCTGCTTGGAGGTCCAGGGATGGCTACACAGGAAAACAGAAAAACAGATTAATAGAATTGAATTGAGTGATAGCAGGGCAGAAGGTAACAGTACACAAATTGATAGAAGGGATTCACTGAGCCTCTGAATTGTTGGAGCTTACACATTACATTTGAACCTTCTGTACATACAACCTGTATTTATGTACATGATAACTTGATGGGAAAAGAACTCACTCTTAGCGCTCTTGCACTCCACCACCTCGGACTGCAGGAAGCCACCAACGCCGAAGCGATTCATGGCAGCAGCCCGGAACACATACTCGGTTCCCTCGGATAGTCTGGTGAACTTGAAGCACGGTCGGGTCACTGACTCTGAAATGGTGGTCCAGCCTGGCCGGTGGGCATCACGCTGTTCCACCACGTAGCCGCTGACATTGGCACCACCGTCCTTCTCTGGAGGTTCCCAGCTAACTGTTATTGACACACCGTCAATCTCCTCGATCTTCATTGGACCGACCGGGATGCCGGGTTTGTCTGGACGGACACAAGAAGGTAGCTGGTTAGAATCTTTGCATGTTTTGCATATAATTTGAATTTTTTATTTTGCAGTAAATCATCTGAATCTCATACACTGAAGATATTAATGGTTACTATGTTTTTGGGTCTCTAATCACTAAAATTGCACTTTAAAAGGCTTATCTGTGTATAACCTTCATTGTGTGCAGAAGGTCTCCTTACCGAGGATGATGACCTTGATGACCTCGGTTGCCATGCCGATAGCGTTCTTCACCTCGAGCGTGTAGTCACCCGTGTCATTGATAGTGGTCTCGCGGATGACAAGGTGGGTGTATTTGCCATTGCTGTCAATCTTGATGCGATCCAGGCTGTCCTTCAGTTTGACACCACCGAAGGACCAGGAGCACAGAGGCTGTGGTCTGGCCTTTATGGGGATGTTGAGGTCAATGGGTTTGCCGCGGTGCACGTGGACAATCTTCTGAGGAATGCTGGTCATGTCGATCTTGGGCATCACTGGAATACACAGGAGGGATGTGATGTGTTCATTATATTTTCATGATTTCTCTAGCTTTTCTGAGTCTTAGCGAAGGTATAAGTTATTGTGTGATGATTTGTGGATGTGTTTTGATGTTGTCTTACCCTTGATGTCCTGGATGGTGACAGGAGTGACAATGTCCATGGGCTCGCTGGCTCCCCTGCTGTTGGTGGCTCGGATCCTGAACAGGTACTGGTCGTTCTCCGTCAAGGACTGGATGGTGTGCTGCGACACTGAGGCCTTGACTGTCGCCACGGCACTCCACCTGTCCGATCCTACCTTGCAGGCCTCGATGACATAGCCAGTCAGCCTGCTGCCGCCGTCATGTATCGGTTTCTCCCAGCGCAGCGTGACAGAGGACTTGGTGACATTGTCAATCTGAAGGTTTGGAGGCACAGACGGCACCTCACATACCAGCACGGCCTCAGCTGTCTCACAGGGCTCGCCAACGCCATAGATATTCTCTGGCAGGACTCTGAAGAAGTAGTGTACTCCCTCCTCCAGATTGGTGATCCTGAACAGGGTCTTCCTACACTCAGTGGTGACGGTCTTATATGACTTCATGTTGGCTTCACGCTTCTCTACAATGTAGTTGCTGACGTGAGCACCGCCGTCATTGCTCGGGACATCCCAGGTGATCACAACGGACTCCTTGGTGTAGTCCTTTACCTTTACAGAACCTGGAGGACCAGGAGTGTCTGCAGGAGAGAGACAAGTAGAGAAAATATTAGTGTGTGCAAATTTGGTGAATCTGAGAAAAGAATAGTGAAATTATTTTAATTTTTGTTATGTGCACCTCTTTATAAACATTTCCCCAAAATTCTGCCTGTAATATTTGGAAACTTGGTATGACATACCATAGACTTTAACCAGGATGGTGGCAGTCTTTTTGCCAGATGGGTTCTCTGCCTCCACAACGTATTTTCCAGAGTCGTAGCGATTGACCTTCTCCACCATCAGCGAGGTGTAGCTATCGGTGGTCTCAATGTAGCCGCGGCTTTGCAGCTCCACGCCCGTTTTCCTCCAGGCTACTACTGGTGTTGGCCGGCCGGTGACAAATACAACCAGACGCAGGGTTCCTCCGGCGCGCAGACACACCGTTTTCTTAAGGTCGTCGGCCAGCTCCAGGTCGGGCATTTCTGTGCGGGTGGAGCATAGTAAGGAGAGAGTTTGATAATACTGACATTGTCATGTAACAAGCTGGAATATGACACTGAGAAAAAGAGCTCAACAATCTGTAACCTATATATTTTACAATCTGAAACTTGAAAATGTAAACTTTTAAATGACACATATTCCCTTGATAATAAGCTGACTTCAGCGTCAGACAATAATGTGTGACCAAAGTTTATTCATGTTTTAAATCCTGGAGTCCAAAAATCTTCACAGTAAGGATAGAGCAAAAAAGATGTAACATGACTATTGTACCTATGTACAATATGTACAGTGTATGATAATGTCAGTAATTAGGCAAAAATCTTAAGACCGCATTGATTTAACTACTTTAAAGACTAAAACAATGTCACATTTTTGAATGAAAATTATTATATGACATTATGTAGAAATTATAGTAGTCTAACCGGCACAGGCTCTGGTGATGAATAGATATTGTTCATGATAATGAATCTAAATTAAACTAAACTTTCTGTTTTTGCTAACTAAATTTTGCTTTCTCTACCTTCTGCCATGATAAATGAGGACTGGACCCAGCAACAGGCTGGGAAAACAGCATGCTGCTGGCTCCAGTCCTCAGTCTGTGGTTTAAGAGGTGCTCCCCATGGTATTGGTTATTGCGATAATGATGGTAATAAAAACAAAAAAATCTCTGAGGGATTAAATGATTACTGTATTTTTTTCTGACATAGAAATCTGCACTGACTCACCAATTCTCTCCAGTGGCGCAACCTCAGCGCTAGGTTCACTGAACTCCCCAGTGCCATTGCCGTTGATAGCAGCTACCCTGAATCTGTACTTCTTATTGGCTGCTAGGCCAGCAGCCACATATTCGTTGGTCTTGAGAGCTTTGGTAGTGGCGCGGTACCACTGCTCAGAGCCCTCCTCTAGGATCTCCACCACATAGCCGGTGACGTCTGAGCCACCGTCGTACATTGGCCTGGTCCAGGTCATGCTGATGCTGTGCTTGGTTGTGTCGGTGATTCGAGGCATTGATGGAGGAGCTGGGGTATCTGGGAGCAGACGAAGATGAATACAAATAGGTTGTATATTTGCTTGTCCCAACGTCATTCCATCAAATGGAAAATAATCTTGATGTCTTGTGGAAATGTTGGGATCACCACAAGAATTGTAAGTAAAGTTCTAGCTCTAAAAACTGTTACCTTTTGCAGTTAAGGTTTTGAAAATAAAAGATCTCTTACATGTAGGGTCTTTGCAGAGGATGTATGGCGAGGCGTCGCTTGGCTGGCTGTCTCCAGCAGCGTTGACAGCCGTCACTCTGAACTGGTACTCGCTTCCCTCCAGCAGGCCTGTGATCTTCAGACGGGTGTCATAGATGGTGTAAGTCTTATTCACCCGAGTCCACCTGGTCCAGTGAAGAAACAAAGGATATCATGAAAGAGAGGTAGACGATAAGCATCAATATTTCAGAAAGTGAAAACTAAAATCTGTCTTTCAACTTATTTGGAAGTTGTTCCCACCTGGTGCTGCTCTTCTCTCGTTTATCCACTATGTAGTTTTTGATCTCGCTGCCTCCATCGCTCTCAGGCTTCAGCCACTCGATGATGACATGCTCCTTAGCCACCGCTGTAGCCTCCGGAGTGCCCGGCTGGGATGGGATGGCTGGGAAAGAGGGGCAGTACAGGTCAGAGTCACGAAAACAAATTTACATCCTGTTTCCCATTTCACAAGGCATAACCTAATCCATAACACCTAATTCTACAGTGGAAGAGGAAATATTGCGTGCATGTTATGTGGTGTAACATTAATACATGAGAAAAATTTACTTCTTGAATCAAAAATAGAGAAAATAATCTGAAAACATTGAATCTTTTACTGTAAATATTTGTATCTTATTGTTTTAAATTGTCTTGTTCTACAACTACACTTGGCAATCTCAATTTTCCAGAGAAATATTGCAGCTTACTGTAGGCGTTCCTGGCGATGATGGGATCGGACTCCAGAGGAACTCCAGGCCCGAACTTGTTGACTCCTCTGACTCTGAAGATGTACTCGTTGTTCTTGATCAGCCTGGTGCTGACACATGACAGTGTCTTGCACTCGGTCTCCATGATGACCCAGTTGAGGCGGCTGGTCTCGCGACGCTCCACAATGTAATGGGTGACGGTGTCTCCACCATCCTCCAGAGGAATCTTCCAGGACACCGTACACTTCTCCTCCGTCACTCTGCTGATCACGATCTTATCAGCTGGAGATCCAGGAGTGTCTGACAGACAGAAAATGAGAGTTCAATAAGAAAGTCTTGTTTTGTTGACAGAGTCAACAGTCAACTAAGTGATCCACTATAACCTCAGTGTTTAAAATGATGTCATTACAGTTTAATTAATATAGTTTCTTGGCTGCTCACCCAGAACTTTAACACTGATGGCAGCGGTCTTGATTCCGCTGGCGTTCTTGACGGTCAGGATGTATCTGCCCGTGTCGTATCTGTCGCAGTTCTTGATGACGGCCATGGCTCTGGTGGCAGTGTAGGTCAACGAGTATTTCTCTCCGAGTTCCAAAATCTTGTCACCCTTTGACCAGTACACTGCAGGCTCTGGTTTACCACCCACAGCGCCATCCAGAACAAGGTCAGAGCCAGCGGTTACGATGATGGTCTCACCCACCAGCTTGCTGTCCAGCTCAGCTTTGGGAGGAGCTGTAGCAAAGAATAGACGATTGGCTTTTACCTCAATAAATGGCAGTTATATACTGTCAAGCTTTTTGTAAGGATGCTGCAATATAATAAATAGGAAAATAAAAATAACAGACTGAGTAGATAAAATAAAATAAAACAGGTAACAAGACTAAAAGTAAATGAATAAACATAAATAATAAAAATACAATATGTTTATCATAAGAAGAAATCAGAAGACTAAATGGTGATAATAACTTTTAAGAAGTAATTTTAAAGTTTAAGCTCTTCCACAAGCTTTGAATCTAAATTGAAAATGAAAACCAAAATCCTAATTGTAATGACTTTATAACTCTGTAACTTACAGTATTCATCCTTGCATGTGACTGGTCCGGTGGACTCGGAGGGCACGCTGTGGACGCCGGCAGCATTCTTGGCAATGACGCGGTACTCATAGGTCTCTCCCTCTCCCAGGTTGGTGACAGTGAAGTAGTTCTCACTGATGGTAGTGTAGTTGCACTTGAGCCAGCGGTTGTCATCCCACTCATCTGTGCTGTAGACTTTCCTCTCCACTACATAACCAACGATCTTGCTGCCGCCGTCATTGAAAGGCACGGTCCAGCACAACGACACGGAGGAGCGGGTGATGTCGGTCACCTCTGGTTTACCAGGAGGATCTGAGCATGGAGGGGGAGAAGTTTACTGTGAAACTTTAAAACATTAAGGTCTTTCTGAACCGATTTAACTGTTTTAGCTGAATGAGGTGAACAGTGAACAGCACTACGTGTTTTGTAATCAGATTAATTGACTAATCAGTTGTTAGAGCCAATGGAAAACAACCTGTAATTAGTTTATATAATAAATGTTTGTAACTAAGACATGAATGTTTCCCTCACCGACAGGATTGAGAGCCACCACAGGTCTGGAGGCCTCGCTGGCCTTGCTGAGTCCAGCAATGTTCATGGCATACGCCCTGAACTGGTACTCCAGGCCCTCAATCAGGTTGGACACCTTGTAATGGCACTCCAGGCAGGGCAGCTTGTTCTCCCTCACCCAAAGGATAGTGTTCCTCTCCTTCTTCTCAATCCAGTATCCTGTCACCTTGCTGCCACCATCGGCATATGGCACGTCCCATTTGATGCTGATGGCATTAGCGGACACGGATACCACATCTGGACGAGTTGGAGGACTTGGAGGAACTGTGGAAATTAAGTGAAAAGGGATTCTTAATTTGACCTGGATCTAAATGTATTCACAAAATATGTTCAACTTTGGCATCTATACGTTTAAAATCAAGACTTACCAAATGGATGCTCAATGACAACAGGAGCAGACTCCGTGGACTTGCTGACTCCGAACTTGTTCTCAGCGCACACTCTGAAGGTGTACTCCATATACTTGGTAAGATGAGTCACTTTGATGGTGGTTCTCTTCACACTGGAGTTCACTACTTGCCAGGAGGCAGAGCCAGACTCTCGTTTTTCCACGATGTAGTTGGTGATGTCAGTGCCGCCATCATCAGCTGGCTCCGACCAGGACAGGCTGCAGGACTCTGAGGAGACTCCAGAAATTTCCACAGGGCCTGTGGGTGGACTCGGTCTGCCAACGACAACCACGGTCACTGTGAACGTCTTCACACCAGCAGAATTCTCCAGGGTCAGGTAATACTTGCCGCTGTCGCTTCTTTTGCTGTCTTTCACCACCAGAGTGGTTCTCTCCTTTGTGGTTTTGATGGAGACTCTATCTGTCTCCTTCAGCTTCATCTCCTCCAACTTCCAGGTGACCTTGGGTGCAGGCCTGCCGCTGATGGGGATGTCGATTGTGAAGGTGTTTGAGATCTTACAGGTAATGAGCTGATTGGTGATGCTGCTGAGGTCAGCAGTTGGTTCGATGCGAGGCTCCTTAATGACCACAGAGCTGAAGGTGCCCTGAGGCTCGCTGATTCCAGCATCGTTCTTGGCCTTGACTCTGAAGTCATACTCTGTGTTCTCAATCAGACTCTCCACCAGCATCTTCCGGGACTTGGTCTCTCCACTAACAACCCAGCGGTCAGTGCCTTTAGCTCTGAATTCAACGATGTAGCCTCTGATGCGGCTGCCTCCATCATGTTCGGGCTTCAGCCACACCAGGGAGGCTGTGGAGTTGGTGGTGTCGACAACATCCAGTCTCTTGGGTGGTGCAGGTTCTTCTGTGGCAATGATGGGCTCTGTCATCTCGTGGGGTTCTCCCTGGCCATACTGGTTAACAGCAATCACCCTGAACAGATATGGCACGCCAATATCCAGACCAGTTACCCTGATCATTTGGCGAGAGCACTTGGTGCTGACCTCCTGCCAGGCCAGACGGCTGGCCTCACGCTTGTCCACTATGTAGTGGTGGATTCGGGATCCGCCATCATTGGTGGGGGCATCCCACATCATTGTCAAGGCTCCACGGGTAACGTCTTTGAATGTGATGACTCCTGGAGGTCCAGGTGTGTCCAGCACTTTGACAGTGAATGTGATGGACTTGCGCCCGCTGTTGTTCTCCAGGGACAGGGTGTATTTGCCGGCCTCGTACCTAGTGCAACCCTCGATGGTCAGAGTAGAGAAGGAATCTGTGGTGTTGACATCGGCCATGACAGGCAGCTCACCATCTGCCTTAGACCAGGTGGCGAGAGGAGCTGGTTTTCCACGGAAGGCAATTTGGAGGGTGACAGTGCCGCCATTTTTCACAACGTGAGTCTGCTTGAAGTTGGCATCAATGTCGATCTCAGGAGATGTAAGTCTGTCCAGAGCCTGAACAGGGTTTGGCATCACCGAGGCTTCGCCCTCTCCGGATCCATTCACAGCACTGACCCTGAACTTGTAGAGCTCTCCAGGCACCAAGCCCTTGGCAGTGTATCGGGTGTGGATGCAAATCTGGCTGTTGACTCTATGCCACTCCTCCAGACTGGCCTTACACATGTCGATATTGTAGCCAATGATTTCCAAGCCGCCATCGAAGACTGGCTTGGTCCATTCCAGGGTGACAGAGGACTTTGTGGAGTCAGTAACCTGATCAACAAGAAAAGAGCATAGTTCATGGTGTCATTTCTTAATTTCTAATGTATCTTTTTCTTTGTTCCTTTTTCTCTATATTTTGGTTTCTTACATTAAAGTTATTGTTTGAAGTTTCTTCTGTAGTAAAACAGCACGTAATTTGTGTTGATTTCCAATTATCAACACTGATTATTCAAAAAGATTTTCCCATAACTGATATATCTGACAATATAGTATATGTCTTTGTCATTCTGTTCAGATTTTTGTTTGTCAGATTGTGAAATGAGAATTTGAACACACCTTTACACACTGGTATACACCATAGCTGGTTGTGGTACTGATAGCATCCCCATGGGAATGCTTGTTTTATTTATTATTATTTATATATTTATTATTATTACTTTTATGTCCTAAGGTGGTCATTGTATGTGAGGTGGTGTTCTTGTTGTTTGTGCTGTGTGAGCTTATTAAACCAAATTCCTATTGACTATGTTAAAATGACATTAAAGTATTGAATCCGGAATCCTGAAACCTTTACATGAATGGTTCTTCTCTTACAATTCTATGCAGCATTCCTGCAATCCTACCTTAATTACTGAGGGGGCACTGGGAGCACTGGTTGGCTCTCTGCATTTGAAGAGCCTGGAGGTACTACTGGCCGGACCGACGCCAGCGCCATTTTCAGCCATGACGCGGAACTCGTACTCGTTGCCCTCAGTGAGGTTGGTGGCACGGTGTCTTAGCTCTGTGATGGGCCTCTTGGAGGAAACCTTCACCCAGCGCAGGCTCTTCTTCTCTCTCCTCTCCAGGATGTATTGTTTGATCTCATTACCTCCATCCGACCTTGGCCTGGTCCAGCACAGGGTGATGCTGTCTCCAGTCACATGGGTGGCATCTGGGGTACCAGGGGCATCAGGCACAGCTGAAGGGGGGGGGGCCAGAAAACATAGTTAAAAGTCAAGTTTTGAATTTCAAGTAATTTTCCTCTGTAAACTTTCAAGTGCAATTGATCGGGTTATGTTTTTAAGATTTGGACAACATGTCAGACAGACAATACCTGTGAGTGACATTACTTACTGTACTGCATCTGTGCGATGATAGGATCAGAGTCCAGTGGTTTGCCGACACCAAACTTGTTGACAGCAGATATTCTGAACTGGTACTCATTACCCTTGATGAGGTTGGTGGCATTGTAAGAACAGGCTTCACATTTGGAGGTGACCAAGGCCCAGGAGATCCTGGATGTCTCCCTCTTCTCCACCACATAGTGAGTGATGGCTGCACAGCCGTCATTCTCTGGCGGGTTCCACCACACGGTGCACTTCTCAGCTGTGATGCCAGTGAAACGGATGGGACCCTCGACAGGTCCGGGGGTATCTGCAGGGAAACAAAGATAGAGGAGTCACTTCAAAAGTGGTCATAAAATGCAATATTGTCAATTATTTACATGAGCTGTAATGCTTTTGTAATCCAAACTGTTAATAGAAACAGGTATGAAAATGTTTGTATCATAAAATGTCTTTAACAGATATTGAAACATAATTGTCAGTGTTTACCAACCTTGTACTCTGATGTTGACATCAGCTTTCTTGGTACCAGAGCTGTTCTTGGCCTCTACGGTGTAGATGCCGCGGTGGTTCCTGTCAGCATCGCGGATAAAAAGATTGCTGTTGCCAATGCTGGTGGTAATCTCAATGTCAATCACGGTCCTCTTGTCAATCTCTTTGCCATCCTTGTACCAGACAACCTGGGGAACAGGACGTCCAGTGATGCTGCAGCTAAGCTTAACATTCTCTCCGGCCCTCAGGGTGAGCACCTGGTCTGGAGACCACTCGATCTCAGGAGCAACTGGAGATGCAAAGAGAATGAACAAATGAGGAATCAGCACAATCAAAGGGATGTGAGAAACTTCTGAAAAGTTGTCTATAAATTTTTTTCAATTTGAAAATACTTACTGCTCTCATCCTTTGTCATAATGTATCCAGAGGAGTTAGATGGTGGACTGACTGTGCCCACAGCATTCCTGGCAATCACTCTGAACTCAAATCTGTCTCCAGCTGACAGACCAGTCACAGTGAACTGGGTCTCGCTGATATCAGTGAAGTTGCACCGCAGCCATTTGCCTCTACCTTGGCGCCTCTCTACACTGTAGGCCACAATTTTACTGCCACCATCCCTCTTGGGGATGTCCCACTGAAGGGTGACTGAATCTCTGGTTACATCGATGCATACAGGGGTGCCAGGTGGATCTAATTGAGAAGAGAAAGAAGCAATTTATCCATAATGATTCATTGTAAAGTCCTGAAGTAATACAGAAGCAAACAGGATCTTGATCAAGATAATCATACATTAGAAAAATACATTTAAATGTACCGAAATTGTATCTGTACAAGTAACATTACATATATTTGATGTTAAAAGAACAGGCACTTAATGAAATATGCTTGCATGCTGTCTAATATTACAGATTTGGAGGTATTAGAATGCATTTTTGCATTTGATGGGGCTAGGCTAGCAGTGCTTTGAGTCTTTGCTAGGCTAAACATGTCCTGTACCTATTTCTATACTGGATGAACAAAGATGAAACTGATATCTATCTTATTATCTGAGTCTGGATAAGACAATAAATAAAAAGGATGTCTCAAAATGTTGGACTGCTTCTATAAGTACAAGGCTACTCCTCAACACAGATAAATGTAGTATTTAGGATGTACATACCAACAGGAGAGATAGCGAGTGCATGTTTGCTCTGTTCACTGACAGGGCTGAGTCCCGCGTTGTTCTCGGCGTAGACTCTAAAGGAGTACTCCAGACCTTCCATAAGACCAATGATCCTGTACTCTCTATTGGAGATGATGGTAGAGTTCACTTTCTGCCACAGGAGGCTGTTCCTATCTTTCTTCTCAACATGATAGCCCAAAATGGGAGATCCTCCGTCAAAGCCTGGGGCCTCCCACCTGATGGTCATACCATCACTGGTGATGTTGTAGGCCACTGGCTTTCCTGGAGGGCCTGGAGGTTTGTACTGGTGCTGGGCAACAATGTCTGAGGAGCAGAGTGATTCACTGACTCCATACTTGTTCTCTGCACGGACTCTGAACTGGTACTGAGTTTCCTTGACCAGATTGGGAATCTTGAAGGTGGTCCTGATAACACTGGAGCAGACCATCTTCCAGTTGGCCTGGGAGGTCTCACGTTTCTCCACGCTGTAACAGGTGATCTCGCCGCCTCCGTCCTCCTTTGGCTCATCCCAGGAGATGATGATGCTCTGGGCTTTAATCTCATCGAAGCGGATGGGACCAACAGGCACTGAGGGGGGTCCCAGAGTGATCACATTAATGTCAAAGTAGTTCTTGATGACTCTGTTGTCCAGAACCAATGTGTACTGGCCAGCATGCTCCTTCTTGGCTCCTCTGACTGTAACTGCTGTCTTGTTGTCAGTGGTCCTGAAGCGAATCTTCTCGCTTTCCTTCAGAGGCAAGTTATCCTTTAGCCAGCTGATTGCAGGTCTTGGTTTACCCTTGAATGGCAATTCAATATGGATGTTTTGACCAATACGAACAGCAAGCTCTCCATTGGGGTAATCACTGAGGTTGGCCTCAGGTGGAATGATGAAGTCCATCACTGTGACTGAACCAATCTGGGAGAAGTCACTGTTGCCCTTCTCATTCTTGGCGAACACTCTGAAGTCCATGACAGCGTTTTCCTTGAGTCCCATCACCTCGCAGCTGCAGCGCTTGCATGTTGCACCCAAAGTCCAGGTGAGATCTTCCGTGGTTCTCTTCTCAATGATATATTCAGTGATGTGGCTGCCACCATCATGGTCAGGTCTGGTCCACTGCAGGGTAACAGAGTTCTTTGTGGAGTCCACCATCACCAGGTCTTTAACAGCTCCTGGAGTTTCCGTGGCTCTGACAGGCTCAGTGGTCTCGCAGGTGTCTCCCACACCATACTCGTTTTCAGCAGACACACGGAAGAAGTAAGCTATATCCTCCTCAAGGCCCGACACCTTGTAAGTTGTGTTGGCACACTCGGCAGCGATCACCTGGTAAGCCTTCATGGTGGAGCCCTTCTTCTCGACAATGTAATTAGTGACAGGGGAACCACCATCGATGAGAGGAGCCTCCCAGCTGAGGGTCAGCTTCCCTCTTGTCACGTTCTTGATCATCAATTTCTGGCAGGTGGATGGACTGTCTAGAACCTTAAGGGAAACAGTGATAATCTTGGGTTCTCCCACACCATTCTCAATCTCCAGCAGGTACTTGCCGCAGTCATCGCGGGTGACCTTGGGTATAAGGAGTGTGGTGGCTCGCTCAGAGCTGGTGATGGTGTAGCGGTTGTCAGCAGCCATGTTGCGGTCGCCACGGCGCCAGGTAATGTTGGGTGCGGGACGTCCCTTCAGGGGGATAAACACTTCCACGTCACGGCCTGCCCTGGCTGTATACTGGGTCGTCATTGGAACGTCCAAGTCCAAATCAGCCTCCTCTGTTGGAGAGAAGAGAGAGAGAGAAAGACAGGGTTAGGGTTAGGTTAGATATTAATATGACACACGACACAACTGTAAGACATCAGAAAATAAATAATTTACTCAGTATAACAATCAAGGGCAATAATTTGAAGCTATAAAAATGATAGAAAATAGCTTTTTGATGCTGTAAAGAACTCCAGTCGTGCTTATTATCAATATGTTTTTATCTTGAACATAAAACAAAAGAAAACTCATGTTCTGTGTCAGTACCACAAAGGAGTCTATATGAATACAAACCCAAGATATCTTTGGCTTGCACAGGCTGATACATTTTGATGTCTTCTCCTTTGCCCTTGCAGTTGACAGCAGAGACTCTGAAGAAGTAGTAGGTTCCAGGTTTGAGATGGGACACCACATACTCGCAGGTCTTGACCCGCGGGTTAATGGTCACCCATTCTTTCTCCTCTGTGTTCATCTGGTCCAAAGTGTAGTGTGTGATTTCACTGCCGCCATCATAGACTGGCTTCTCCCAGCCAAGGGTGATGGAGGTCTTTGTGGAGTCAACCACACGCAGCTTGGATGGCTCACCAGGCAGATCTGGAGCAGACAAAAGGGCATGAATTGAAAATGAATGGTTCCATGCGAAGACCTTAACAATAAAGAAACTTTTATAAAACAGTAGTCCTTTATAAAATAGTAGGCCGCCAACAAAAGTCATTGGATGACCTTTACACTACAGCTGTACATAGGACAGCTCTGCCCATCATTGGTGACACTAAACACCCCCTCTATACTGAGTTTGAGTTGCTCCCCTCGGCGACGCTATAGAGTACCCCTGGCAAATAAAAAGATCGACAAGGAATCTTTTGTTCCTAGTGCAATAAATGCCATGAACAAACTGCACTAATCTGCACCCTCTGCATTGAACGTACTATGCTGTACACTGTGTATGTGGCATCAGTTGGATCAATTGTTGAAGTGATTTGGCTGTATTCTTGTAAATGTGATGTTTGTATCATATCTGGTGAGACCAAAGGCGATTTTCTGGCCTTGGCTGGACAATTAAGTTGTATTCTATTCTGTATTCTATTCTATTCAGAAGAAATTCCTAAAAAGCTGGTGATGCTAAGTGCAAATTATAAGCATACCGATGGGGTCGTAGGCCTTGTAGAGGTCAGAAGGCTCAGAATAGTTTCCTGCTCCAGCCTTGTTGACAGCACAAACTCTGTACTGGTACTCATTGTTCTCCACCAGGCTGGTGACTTTCTGTCTGGTGTCTCTGATGGTGCCCTTCACCACCTGGGCAAAAAATGGATGTTATGATGCTTACACATGCTAGTTATTAGTTTGGCTTCTTTTACACTTAAAAGCAAA
Organism: Oplegnathus fasciatus; assembly: GCA_003416845.1. NCBI lineage: Eukaryota > Metazoa > Chordata > Actinopteri > Centrarchiformes > Oplegnathidae > Oplegnathus > Oplegnathus fasciatus. Next base: position 275,110 of record NTHP01000496.1, on the reverse strand, counting down.
ATCTCCACATATAGGTCAGCAAACCTTGAACCACTGCAGACTTTTCTTCTCCCTCTTCTCCAGGTAGTAACCGTCGATGTCGCTGCCTCCATCTAACGCCGGTCTTTCCCAGATCACCGTCATGGTGGACTTGGTGATCATGGTCACTTTAGGCTTGGATGGTTCGCTGGGAGGAACTGTATGAAATCAAAATGATCAGGTTAGATTACAAAAAATAGTTTTCTATTGTTTTCTAAGCTAATAATCATCTCTGTATTACAACTCTGGACTCTGGAGCAGTTATAGTGAATGATGGTGAGTTTATTCAGTTTGCTTACCAAATGCGTTCCTGGCGATTACAGGCTCAGACTCCAGTGCGTCTCCAATGCCATATTTGTTGACTCCACGGACTCTGAAGATGTACTCATTGCCCTGGATGAGTCTTGGCACATTAACAATGCAGTCGACCAGTTTCTCTGAGACAATGGACCACATGACCCTGCTGGTCTCCCTCTTTTCCACAATGTAATGTGTTACCATGGCACCGCCCTCATCAGCAGGCGGGGACCACATGATGGTGATGTTATTGGCCGTCACCTTCTTAAACTCAATCTCTCCAGCAGGGGGGCCAGGCTTGTCTGGATAGGGGAGGGGCATATTCATGTAGTTAAGGGTCTACACTGTATATGAGATACATTCCATGCAAGGCAAAATTATTGTCATACAGTTTTAAATAATGTCTAAATACCTTGAATGAGCAGCCTGACAATGGCGCATGCAGATCCCAGGGAGTTCTTCACCTTGACCTCATAGGTACCAGAGTTGAGACGAGTGGTTTCCTTCAGGAACAAACTAGTGGACTCAAATGTGTGTTTGAAAGAGAGCTGGGCTGTGGGCTCAAGCTCTCTGCCATCCTTAAACCACTCTATAGTGGGAGCAGGTTTGGCTGTGATATTAAACTTGAGCTCTACATTAGAGTCAGCCATGTGCTTGACTTCATTGAGGTACTCCTGAGGTATTTCAATCTCTGGCGCACCTGGATGATAAACCAAAACAAACAAAACAGACTGGTGAGTTCAAGTTGTGATGGATATGTGCATCATACATGATAGAACATGATGCAATGAAATAAAAAACAGATGAGGGATCAACTCCCAAAGTGCAAAAGGACAAGAGAATAGCAAAGATCACTGTACATTTTTTTTTTCCAAAATGTGATTTTCACAGTTTCACAAAAAACACTGGTACTAGGGGAAAGGCCATCGAGTGTTCACAAAATGTTAATTCTCTGAGGAAAATGAATGTAAATTTTATGGCAATCTACAGTTTGAAACAAAATGCTCAAAAACACAAAATAGACCTACCGTAGGTGTCCACACATGTGGCTGGTCCAGCGGTCACGGATGGGTTGCTCACTGATCCAACGGCATTCTTGGCCATGACTCTAAACTCGTATGTCTCATCCTGGGTCAGGCCAGTCACAGTGAATCGGGTGTCTCTGACATCTGTGAGGTTAGCCTTGAACCACCTGGCACTAATGCCCTCTCTCTTCTCAATGATGTAGCCAGTGATCGGGGATCCACCATCGTAGTTGGGCTTCTGCCAGGCCAGGCTAATGGAGTTCTTGGTGATGTCACTGATACGCAAGTTGATGGGTGGCTCTGCAGGAACAGACAGTGAGAACTTGTTATAAGACAACCGTTGCTAAGACATAGAATCAGATTTTCTTGATTTTTATATAACATTTTTTACATTCCACTCACCACAGGCATCAATGGCAAGCACTGCATCAGAAACCTTGCTGAAGGCACTGATTCCAGCAGCATTCTCTGCTGCCACCTTGAATTCATAAATAAGTCCAGCGTGGATGTTGGTGACCTTGAAGTGTGTAGCTCGAATCACCATTTTGTTGACTTTCTGCCAAAGGATGCTGTTCCTGTCTTTCATCTGAAGATGGTAGCCAAACACATGGCTGCCGCCATCTGACTTGGGCTCCTTCCAGCCTACGGTGATGGTCTCCCTGGTTACAGCAGAAATCTCTGGAGTCGATGGAGCATCAGGAATAGCTGGCGAGTAAAAAGCAGGGTTGAAGGGTGTTAACATGTTCCTTTGTGAAAAAAATAGATAAATAGATGTGAAAAAAATGTAAGCAACACAAAGACCACTTACTGTAAGGAAGGCTGACAGTGACAGTTGGTGAGTCAATGTGTTCACTGATTCCATATCTGTTCTCAGCCCTGATTCTGAACTGGTACTCCAAGCCAGTCGTCAGCTTCATGATCTTCATGGTGCAGCGGGCCACAGCAGAAGAGACATCCATCCAGTTGGCTGTGGTTGTCTCTCTCTTCTGGATGATGTAGTTGGTGATGGGACTGCCACCATCATAAGCTGGTGGGAGCCACTTCAGGCTCACACTGTCTTCTGTGACATCAAACAGCTCCACAGGTCCAAGTGGGGCACTGGGGCGGTCCAGAACCATAATATTTACAAAGGACTTGGTGGTTCCACTGGAGTTGGAGGCAGTGATATCGTAGCGTCCTGAGTCTCCAGCAATGCTCTCACGCAAAGTGATCTTGATGCTGTCAGGGGTGACTTCAGAGTTGAATCTCATTGTTGATTTGAGCAGCACGTTATCCTTGGCCAGGGTGACTTTAGGCAAAGGCCGGCCTGTCAGTGGGATCTCACACTTGAGTGTAGAGCCAGCTTTAACATAGACTGTGTTGTGGGGGAAGTCCTTCATATTAATCTCAGGGGATTCTGGAGCAAAAAAGTAACAAAAACAGTTAAAGCAAGGGGAATTAGGTGTAATATTGTTCCATTTGACTTGGTTATTTCTTGGTAATATGCAATAATTACAAGAAATGGATGCTGGCTTATTTTATTGTTTGTATTTATTCTTGGTTAGTCTTCACTAATCACATTGTTGAATCTGATCAATCTGATCAGTCTGTAACTCACCAAACTGGTCTTTGACCACTACAGGGGTGACCATTTCCTTAACATCACTGAATCCAGCGTGATTCTCAGCTCTGATTCTGAAGAAGTATTCAGCATTCTCCCTCAGACCAGACACTGTGAAGTGGATGAACTTGGTTACGCCACACTTAACCCATTTCTCCTGGCCTTTCTCCAGAGCTTCCACCAGGTAGCCAGTAATTCTGCTGCCTCCGTCTTGTTCTGGTTTGGCCCAAGCCAGGGACACACTCTCCTTGGTCACATCAGTCACACCCAACTTTGGTGGTGGGCTTGGTTTTTCTGCAGAAAGAGAATAATAATGTGTATTATTGAAATAATCGGGTGTTTTGTTTTGTATAAAAATAAGAATCTATAATGTTACAAACTTAAAATTCAATACCTGTGATCTTGGTTCCCTCTTTGGTCTCAGCAGGAACACCAACACCGAACTCATTCTCGCCTGTCACTCTGAAGTAGTAGACTCCTCCCTCCTGCAGGTCTGTCACCTTGTATGTCAGTCTGTGGCATGTGTCAGTCAACCTGGTCCAGCCTTTCTTGCTGGCCTCACGGATGTCAACAAGGTAGTTCTTGACTGGTCCTCCTCCCTCATTCTCTGGAGTGTCCCAGGTTACAGTAGCAGAGGTCTTGGTCACTTCCTTGACCTCTACATGGGCAGGAGGTCCAGGGGAATCCAGGACTCTGACATTGAGTGTCAAGGAGGAGGTTCCAGCTACGTTGGACAAGGTGATGGTGTATTTGCCAGAGTCATTGCGAGTTGCTTTCTCTAAGGTGATGGAGGTGAAGGTGTCTGTGGTGTCAATGACAGCACGAACTCTAAGGTCAACATCAGGCTTGGTCCACGTAACGCTGGGGATGGGCTTGCCTCTGAAGGGCACTGTCATGGTGAATGAGCTCCCATCCTTCACAATAAGAGTCTTCCTCATCTCATTGCTGATGTCAAAGACTGGCTCCTCCTCTCTTTCTTTAGCGACCTGCTTGTCTGACTCAGGACTAGGCTCACTGACTCCAATCTTGTTAATGGACTTGACAACAAAAACATATTCAGCCCCAGGTGTTAATCCCACCACTGTAAACTCTGTGTTCTTGGTGTTCTGGACTCCAACAATCCATTCATCATCTAAAGTCTTCCTGTATTCTACTCTGTAACCAGTCACAGGTGCTCCACCATCAAATAGTGGCTTATTCCATGACAGGGTAACTGTTGTCTTTGTAGAGTCAACAATCTTAGGCTTAGCAGGAGGTGAAGGCAGGAACTGTGGATCTTCAGCCTTGGTCAGTGGGCAAGGGATGCTGGGAGCACTGAGGCCAGCAGCGTTCTCCGCAAATACTCTGTACTCATACTCACAGCCCTCACGAAGGTGTGAGGCTTTGACTCTGAGGTCATAAACAGGTTTCTTGTTGACTCTGCACCAGCGAAGGCCAGTCTTCTCTCGCTTTTCAATGACATAGCCATAGATACTGCTGCCGCCATCAGAAACTGGTCTTTCCCAACAGATGGTCATTGCCTCACCAGTAACTGAGGTGACCTGGACATTAGTGGGAGCTGCAGGCACAGTAAATGGATCCATGGCCTTTGTTGGCTCACTCTCCAGGGCTTCACCATCCCCATATTTGTTGACTCCCCTGACTCTGAAGATGTACTCATTTCCTCTGAGCAGCTTGGTCACTTTGCAGGTAGTTGCCTTCATGTCACCATAGACAAGAGTCCAGGCAAGGCGACTGGTCTCGCGTTTCTCTACAATGTAGTGCATGATTTCAGCACCACCGTTCTCCTGAGGGGGTCCCCATGTTAGGGTGCATTTCTCTGCTGTGAGGCCAGACACTGCCAAAGGTCCTGAGGCAGGTCCAGGTCTGTCCAGAACCTTACAGTTGATAGCCACAGACCTAGTTCCTGCCACATTGTGCAGGGTCAGGACATACTGGCCAGAGTCCCTCCTGATAGCATCTCTGACAATCAGGGTGGTTGTGAAGTTTGTGGAGGTGATTTCACACCTGGCCTTGGCCTCAATCTCCTTTCCATCCTTAGACCACGAGACAACTGGGAGTGGACGACCTGTGATCTCAGCATCAATTCTAATGATCTCTCCAGCCTTAATGACAACCAGCTGTCTGAACTTATCTTCCAGGATAATGGTGGGAGGGTCTACATCATCCTTGACTGTGACAGGACCAGTGCTCTGTGAGGGAGCACTCAAAAGCTCTGCAGAATTCTTAGCAATGACATGGAAGTCATATTGGACATCTTCTGTGAGGCCTGTGACATCAAAGTAGGTGTCTTGCAGGTTGGTGAAGTTGCATTTCAGCCAGCGGCCATTGGGAAGTTCTTTACGCTCAACAATGTAGCCAGTAATCTTCGCTCCACCCTCATACTCTGGCCTATCCCAGAATAGGGAAACTGAAGTCCTGGTAATGTTGGTGACTTTAAGGTTACACGGAGGTTCACATGGATCCCTGGCTGCCACAGGGTCACTGGCCTTTGTGCATGGACCAATGCCAGCAATATTCTCTGCATAGACTCTGAACTGATACAGTAGGCCTTCTTCAATGCCTGTCATCTTAAACTGGTTCTCAGCCAGCAGACCTCTGTTGACCTTGGTCCACAGGATGCTGCTTTGGTCTTTACATTCAATGTGATAGCCAATAACAGGGCTTCCACCATCACTGGCAGGTCTGCCCCATACCACGAGCATGCCATACTTGGTGGCATGGGAAACATGGAGGTTGGTTGGAGGGCCAGGAGGCTCGAAGGGATACTGAGCAACAACAGGAGTAGAGTCGATGGCAGGACTCTTGCCATAACGGTTCTCAGCTGCAATACGGAACTGGTACTCTGTTCCCTGAATGAGACGAGACACCTTGATTGATGTCCTGGCTACTGTGGCTGAGACAATCTGCCATGAGGTTGTGGTAGTGTCTCTCTTTTCCACCACATAGTTGTTAATCTGGCATCCACCATCATAGGTTGGAGGATCCCAAGACAGAGAGATAAAGTCAGCGCTCACCTCATCCACCCTAATGTTGCTGGGTGGGCCAGGTTTGTCCAGGATTATAACAGAGATTTCAGCTGTCTTGGTGCCAACTGAGTTTGTCAGAGTAATCTCATACTTTCCTACATCCTCCTTGGTTGCATCTTTGATGACAATCTTGGATGAGGTCTTGGAAGTAAGAACATTGACCCTGGTTGTCTGCTTAAGCACCTGGCCGTCCTTCTTCCAGGACACCTCAGGCTGAGGTCTGCCTTTGAAGGGAACATCAATCTTTAGGTCATCTCCTGCTTTTACACTGTATGTGTTGAACAACAGGTTAATGATGGGCTCCACCGTGATGTCCTTCACCACCACAGGGGTAGCCAGAGGCTTGGCATCACTCTTGCCCTTATCATTCACAGCAATCACCCTGAAGGAGTATTCTTCTCCAGTTGTGAGTCCATCAATAGTAGCTTCCAAAGCTTTGACTTCACTGCACACAGTCCATTTGTCATCTCCCTTGGGCTGCATCTCCACAATATAGTTTGTAATCTTGCTACCTCCATCATGATCAGGTTTCTCCCAGGAAAGAGTGACAGTATGGCGAGTCACGTCAACCAGGACAATCTTACCAGGAGGCAAAGGAGCCTCAGCCACCTTGACTTGATCTGTGGAGGCAGGCAGACCTACTCCCAGCTCATTCACAGCCAACACACGGAAATAGTATCGGCCTCCCTCCTGCAGGTCAGATATAATGAAGGAGTTTCTCACACAGTTGGTGCAAACACTGGTGAAAGCCATTCTCTTCTGCTCTCTCTTCTCCACAATATAGTGCGATATCTTAGCCCCACCATCAATTAGAGGAGGCTCCCAGGAGAGAGAAACAGAATTTCTCTTCACATCCTTAACCTCCAGGTTGGCAGGGGCGCTGGGGGAGTCCAGAACTCTGACATTGATGAAGGCTGATTTAGAGCCACTGAGGTTCTCAAGGGTCAGTACATATTTGCCAGTGTCGAATCTATTGACATTCTCAATCACCAGCATTGTGTAAGAGCTTGTGACTTCAATCTGGGCACGCTCATTCAAAGTGCCATCAGCCTTTGACCATCTGACCTCAGGCTCAGGCTTTCCTCTGATTGTCACAAACAGACGCAGGGTGGCGGTGGCACGGACATTGACCATCTTCCTCAGGTCAGCATCTAGTTCAATTTCAGGAGCCTCCAGCTTCTCTGCAGCGATCACAGACCCAGGTACATCCACATGCTCTCCTACTCCCTCACAGTTAACAGCACAGATGCGGAAATTATACTCTGCATTCTCCTTCAGCTTCTTTACAGTGTAGTGAGTGGCCTGAACACCAGTGGGTGGTGTGCAAATGATCCACTCATCATCTGCTGCCTCCTTCATTTCAACAATATATCCGCTGATCTGTGCTCCACCATCATAGATGGGCCTGGACCAGGACAGAGAAACTGTGGTGCTTGAATGGCCTGTGACTTTAGGGTTACTTAGAGGTCCTGGTGGATAAGTGGCATCACAGGCCTTGATGTATTCAGTTGGTGAGCTAGGTTTTCCCACACCAGCAGCATTTTCAGCTGAGATCCTAAATTCATAGGAGTGGCCTTCTGTGAGGCCAGTGCATCTGAATCTTAGGTCATTCAGCCTCTTCTTGTTGCACTTTGTCCATCTGATGCCATCCTTATCACGTTTTTCAAGGATATATCCTTCGATCTCAGCTCCTCCATTATCCTCTGGTCTCTCCCATGTAAGCACAATGGAGTCCTTCGTGATAGCGCTGGCCTCTGGCGTGGAGGGGGCACTGGGAGTGGTGAAGGGGTTACGAGCAATAACAGGCTCAGATTCCAAAGGGTCACCAACACCATATTTATTCACAGCAGTGACTCTGAAGATGTATTCATTGCCTGGCAGCAGCTTTGTGATTTTGTAGCTGATGGCCTGAATCTTGGGCTCAACCATGGTCCATGACAAACGACTGGTCTCTCTCTTCTCAATGATGTAGTGAGAGATGCTGGCTCCACCATCATGTGAGGGATGGTTCCAGTGCAGATAACATTTCTCAGCTGTGACCCCTTTGACTTCTAGTGGGCCATCTGGAGGGCCAGGTCTATCCAGAACTTTCACATTAACTGGGATCATCTTGACTCCTCCCACATTGACAAGTTTGAGGACAAAGTGGCCACCATCCACTCTGATGCAATCTTTGACTGTCAGGATGGTACGTGTAAGTGTGGTCTTGACCTCCATTCTTGGTGTGGTTTTGTCAATCTCCTTTCCTTCCTTTAACCAAACGACCTCAGGCAGAGGCTTGCCAGTGTAGTCAGCATCAATGACGAATGTCTCACCAGCATGAACAACAGTCAGATCCTTGAATTTAGAATCCATGGTGGCTTCTGGAGCCTCAATTTCATCTTTGGCAGTAATTTCTCCTGTGCTCTGAGAAGGACGGCTGGAAATGCCAGCAGCGTTCCTGGCAATGACTCTGAACTCGTAAACACAGTCCTCAGTCAGGCCAGTGAGTGTGAACTGGGTATCAATGATGTTGGTGAAGCTGGCCTTCATCCAGCGGGTATCTGGGTGCTTCCTCCTCTCGATCAAATAGCCAGTGATTGCACTGCCTCCATCATACTGAGGCCTGGTCCACTGAAGCGTCACATGATTTCTGGTAATTTCAATAGCCTCAGGAGTGCCTGGTGGGTCACAGGGGTCCCTGGCTACTGTGCTTTCGGAGACCTTGCTAACTGGGCTGAGTCCAGCAATGTTCTCTGCATAAACTCTGAACTCATACTCAATACCTTCTTCCAGCTCTGTAGTCTTGAAACGTGTATCTGGGATTAGAAGCTTGTTGAGTTTAGTCCACAAGAGGCTGTTCTTCTCCTTTCTCTCGAGGTGATAGCCTAGGATGGGACTGCCTCCATTGTTGGTGGGAGCTTTCCACTCAACAACCATGTTATCCTTGGTTACCGCAGAAATAATTGGTGTTCCTGGGGCAGCAGGCTCACTGAATGGATACTGAGCAATAACAGTGGGAGAGACAATGGCAGAACTCTTTCCATATCTATTCTCAGCAGACACTCTGAATTGATACTCAACTCCAGTCTTCAACTTGGTGACTTTGATGGTTGTCCTGGCAATAGTAGCAGACACAATCTGCCATGCTGTTGTGGTGGTGTCTCTCTTTTCCACAATGTAGTTGTTGATCTGACAGCCTCCAGTATACTCTGGTGGCTCCCAGGAGAGAGTGACATAATTAGAGCTCACCTCCTCAATCTTCACAGGGCCTGTGGGTGGGCCAGGCTTATCAAGAATAATGACAGTAATCTCCTCTGTAGCTGTTCCAACACTGCTGGAGGCTGTGACAGTGTATTTACCAGAGTCTTCCTTATTAGCATCCTTGATGCAAAGCTTAGTAGATGACGGTGTGCTGGATACATTTAGTCTGGTTGTCTCCTTAAGAGCCTGCCCATCCTTCTTCCATTCAACCTTGGGAGCAGGGCGTCCAATCACTGGAATCTCAATCTTCAGATCCTCACCATGCTGTAAACTGTAAGTGTTGAATCTCATCTTGAATCTGGGCTCAATAGTTACATCTTTAGCAGTGACTGGTGTAGCCAGAGGCCTGGGGTCACTCTTGCCCTTCTCATTGAAAGCTGACACTCTGAACAAGTACTCATGTCCTGCGCTGAGGCCTGTGACAGTGCCCTCGCAAGTTTTGGTTGTTGTGGCCACCACCCATTCCTCTGAGCCCACAGGCTGCATCTCAATGTAGTAGCCCATGATCCTGCTGCCTCCATCATAGTCTGGCTTTTCCCAGGAGAGTGAGGCAGAGGTTTTGGTCACTTCAGTCAATGTGACCTTACCCACTGACAGAGGAGGCTCAGAGGTCTTAACTGAGTCTCCAGTCTCAGCTGGCAGTCCCACGCCAAACTCATTCTCAGCTAAGACTCTGAAATAGTAGATAGTTCCCTCAGTGAGGCCAGTGATACGGTAGCTTGTCTTTGTGCACTTGTTGTCTACGTTAGAGTAAACCTTCCTGGTGGACTCACGCTTTTCAACCAGGTAATTCTTGATTCTTGCACCACCATCAATAAGAGGAGGCTCCCAGGTCAGAGTGATGCTTTCCCTCTTAATGTCTTTTACTGTTAGATTTATAGGGGCCCCTGGAGTGTCCAGGACTTTAACAGAGACAAAAGCTGATTTGGTGCCAGCGCTATTTTCCAAGTTGAGGATGTATTTTCCAGCATCATATCTGTCACAAATGTCAATGGAGAGCTGTGTGTATTCTTCACCAGTCTCTATCTGAACTTTACTGGGCAATTCTCCATCCTCCTTGGCCCAGCTGATTTCAGGAGTAGGACGACCCTTGAATGGAATGCAGATTCTCATTGAGCCTCCTGCACGGACAACTATTCCCTTCCTGAGCTCTGAATCCAGAATCATCTCTGGAGGATCAATCTTATCCATAGGTTTCACAACTCCCTGGATCTCGGTGGGCTCACCAACACCCAGCTTATTGATGGCACATATGCGCACCTTGTATTCCTGGTGCTCTGTCAACTTGGTGATGATAAACTTGGTAGCATTAACTCCAGAGGGTGGGGTGCATATGGTCCACTCCTCCTCATCAGCCTTAGTAATTTCCACAGCATATCCTTGAATCTCACAACCACCATCATAGATAGGCCGATGCCAGGCCACACTGATGGAGTCTTTAGTCGTGTCGACCACATGGGCATTGGTGGGACAGCCTGGTTCAAAGGTGGGGTCACAGGCTTTGAGGTAGGGTGTAGGTGGGCTTGGCTGACCCACTCCAGCTGCATTCTCAGCAGATAACCTGAATTCATATTCATGGTCCTCAGTCAGTCCTGTTACTCTAAAACGCAAGTCTGTCACTCTGCGTTTGTTGCACTTGGTCCATCTCACTCCAGCTCTATCTCTCTTCTCAACAATGTAACCAACAATCTCACTGCCTCCAGTGGTTTCAGGACGGTTCCAGCAGACAGTCATTGAGTCCCTGGTAATGTTAGTTATCTCAAGCTCCTGAGGTGAGCCAGGAGGAACAAATGGATTTCTCATTATAACTGGCACTGATTCAAGAGGCTCGCCCACGCCGTATTTGTTGACAGCCATGACTCTGAAGATGTACTCATTGCCCTTCAACAGTTTGGTAACCTTGAACATGGTAGCTCCGCAGTCACTGGAGACCACAGTCCATGCCAAGCGACTGGTTTCTCTCTTCTGAATGATGAAGTGAGAAATGCTAGCGCCTCCATCGTGCCTGGGTGGCAGCCATGACAGTGAGCACTTCTCCTCAGTGACGTTGCTGACAGTAAGCGGTCCCTCTGAGGGGCCTGGTCTGTCCAGTACCTTCACACTGAATGGGACAGTCTTAGTACCAGCCACATTAGTCAGAACCAGTGTGTACTGTCCACCATCCACTCTGATGGCATCCTTCACAATGAGCAAAGCCTTAAAATCTGTGTTTTTGATCTCAGCTCTTGCTGAGTTTTCAACTTCAACATTTCCCTTGAACCACTGAGCTGTGGGGATGGGCTTTCCTTCCACACTGGCCTCCAGACTGAAAGTCTCTCCCGCATTGATAACAATAGTCTGGTTGTACATAGCATCTGTCTCACACTTAGGTGGGTCAACTTCATCCTTGGCTGTGATGGATCCTGTACTCTCAGAGGGCTTGCTAACAGCACCAGCCGCATTCCTTGCAATTAATCTGAAATCATATTTACTGTCTTCTGTCAGACCAGTAACTGTGAATTCATGGTCAACGATGTTTGCAAAGCTGGCCTTCATCCACTTTCCTTCAGGAAGGTCTCGTTTCTCCACTACGTAGCCAGTAACTAAGCTTCCACCATCATACACTGGAGGGGTCCACCTCAGCTTCACTGAGTGCCTGGTCACAATCAAAGCCTCAGGACGGCCAGGAGGATCACATGGGTCACGGGCTACATACACCTCAGAGACTTTGCTGCATTTTCCAATGCCAACAATATTCTCAGCATAGACTCTGTACTCATACTCAATGCCTTCTTCAAGAGGAGTAGATTTGAACCTGCAGTCTTGGATGAGCATTTTGTTGATCTTGGTCCATAGGATACTGTTCTTCTCTTTCCTCTCCAGATGGTAGCCCAAGATGGCACTGCCTCCATCAGATGGGGGTTTGTGCCACTCAACCACCATATAGTCTTTAGTGTATGAAGACACAAATGGTGTTCCTGGCGGACCAGGCTCCTGGAACGGATACTGTGCCACAACAGGCTCTGAATCAATTGCATAACTTTTTCCATATCTATTCTCAGCATAGATTCTGAACTGGTATTCAGCACCTGTCTTCAGATTGCTCACTTTTAGTGTGGTTCTGGCCACAGTGGCAGATACAACCACCCAGTTGGTTGTGGTTGTGTCTCTCTTCTCCACCACATAGTTGGAGATTGGACAGCCACCTGTATATGTAGGAGGTTCCCAGATAAGAGTCATACTCTCAGCACTGACATCCTCCAACTTGACAGGGCCTGTTGGTGGGCCTGGTTTGTCCAGGGTGATCACCTCAATAGTGGCATCCTTGGAACCCAAGGCATTGGCAATATTGATGCTGTACATGCCTCCATCCTCTCTGGTGGCATCCTTAATGGTGAGGGTGGTGTGACGTGCTGAGTCAGTGACATTGACTCTGGTGGTCTGCTTAAGGGCAGCTCCATCCTTGGTCCAAGTAATGGTTGGCTTTGGATGACCAGCAACTGGGACCTCTATCTTGAGGTCATGCCCCACCTGGACACTGTAGGTGCTCACTTTAGGTCTAACAGCAGGCTCAATCACAAGGTCCTTTGCTACAACTGTGTGAGCCAGTTGTCTGGGGTCACTTTTTCCCTTGTCATTTACAGCAACAACTCTGAAGTGGTACTCCTCTCCCTTAAGTAGGTTTGTCACTACAGTTTCCAGTGCCTTCCCACTTGCACACACAGACCAAGCTTCACTGTCCTTAGGTGCCAGTTCGACTTCATAGTAACTGATTCTACTGCCGCCGTCATGTTCAGGCTTCTCCCAGGTGAGAGTTACAGTGCTACAAGTGACGTCAACAACACTGACTTTACCAGGTGGCTGAGGCTTCTCAGATATCTTAATTGGTTCTATAGTTTTAGCGGGGAGACCCACACCATATTCATTCTCAGCCAGGACTCTGAAGAAGAAGATTCCACCCTCTGGAAGAGGCTCAACTTTCCATGACATCCTGTTGCAGGTGGTGATGGGAGAATAAACTTTCCTAGTGCTCTCACGCTTCTCAACAATATAATGCTTAATCTTTGAGCCGCCATCCAGAAGTGGAGGCTCCCATGTGAGAGTGACAGACTTCTTGGTAATCTCTTTCACTATGAAGTTAGTTGGTGGACTAGGTGAATCAAGGACTCTGACACTGATGAAGACTGACTTTACTCCGCTGGCATTCTCTGCAGTCAGGGTGTACTTGCCACTGTCAAATCTGTCAACATTCTCAATGACAAGTGAAGCATAGCTGCCTGTATTGTCAATCTGGGCAGTCTCCTTAATCTCGCCCTCAGCTTTGCCCCATTTCACCTCAGGAGCTGGACGACCTCTCACAGGAACAAACAGTCTGAGAGTGCTTGCTGCTCTAATGTTGATCATCTTTCGCATATCAACATCCAAGTCAAGATCAGGAGCCTCAAGCTTCTCCTCCAGAAGAATTTTTCCTGGAACATCAGCATGCTCACCAACACCAACTTTGTTGATGGCACACACTCTGAATTGGTACTCGTGCTTCTCCAGAAGCTTTGTCACTATAAACTTCGTATCTGTGATTCCAGTGGGAGGAGTGCACATAAACCATTCATCAGATTCCCCATTGCAGGCCTCAACAATGTAAGCCTGAATCTCACAGCCACCATCATAGATGGGTTTGCCCCATGTCAGGGAAACAGTGGACCTGGATGTGTCCACCACCTTGGGGTTGTTTGGTGGTCCTGCTTTGAAGATAGGATCCAGTGCTTTGTAATACACTGTTGGTACGCTTGGTGTGCCAACACCCGCAGAATTCTCAGCAGCAACTCTGAATTCATAGCTGTGGTTTTCTATGAGCCCTGTCACTCTGAAGCGCAGCTCACTAACTGTGCGTTTGTTGCACCTGGTCCATCTCACACCATCCTTGTCACGTTTCTCAACAATGTATCCTTGGATAGGGCTGCCACCATCATTAGTTGGTCTCTCCCAGGTCACCACCATGGAGTCTTTGGTGATTGTGGAGACTTCTACCTCTGTTGGTGGGTTGGCAGTAACAAATGGATTTTTGGCAATCATTGGCTCAGATTCCAGAGGCTCACCAACTCCATATTTGTTGACTGGAATCACTCTGAAGATGTACTCATTACCAGGAAGAAGTTTTGTGATCTTCAGGTTCAGTGTCTGAACCTTTGGTTCGACTACAGTCCACACCAGCCGGCTTGTTTCCCTCCTCTCAACAATGTAATGGGAAACATCGCTACCTCCATCTTGCAAGGGAGGTTTCCAGGAAATTGAGCATTTCTCACTGGTGACCCCATAGATGGAGATAGGGCCCTCAGGTGGACCTGGTCTGTCCAGGACCTTGACATTAATGTTAACAGATTTCTCTCCTCCAACATTCTTTACCAACAAAATGTACTGACCTCCATCAACACGGATAGCTTCTTTAACAACTAGACAAGCTGTAAAGTCTGTGTTCTTGAGCTCTAGGCGAGAGGCTTCAGTAATCTCTTGGCCCTCCTTTAGCCAGTGTGCTGTGGGTACAGGCTTACCATAGATAGCAGCCTCAAGCTTGAATGTCTCTCCAGCATTTACCACCACAGCCTGGGAGTATTTAGCTTCCAAGTCAATCTTGGGTGGGTCCACCTCATCCTTGGCAGTGATCGCTCCAGTAGAATCTGAGGGCTTGCTGAAGACACCTGCTGAATTCCTGGCGATGACACGGAACTCATAAATCTGATCTTCAGTAAGTCCTGTGACAACAAATTCAGTCTCAATGATGTTGGTGAAACTGGCCTTCATCCAGCGGCCAGCTCCCTCCTTCTTCTCAACCACATAGCCTGTGATCTTGATGCCGCCATCATACTCAGGTTTGGTCCATCGGAGTGTCACTTGGTTTCTTGTCACAATGACAGCCTCTGGTTTTCCTGGTCTATCACAAGGATCCCTGGCCACTTGCATTTCACTCAGTTTGCTAGCTTTGCTGAGGCCTACAATGTTCTCAGCATAGACTCTGAACTCATATTCAATGCCCTCCTCAAGGCCAACAACCTTAAATCTGGTCTCTGGGATAAGTTGTTTGTTCTGTTTCACCCATAGTATACTGTTTCTCTCTTTGAGATCTAAGTGGTAACCCAGAATTTTGCTTCCACCATCATTGCTGGGTTTCTCCCATACTACCACCATGCTCTCCTTGGTGGCTGACTGGACCACAAGAGAACGTGGTGGGCTGGGCACTTCAAATGGATACTGAGCAACAATGGTATCAGAGAGCAGGACTGAGGACTTGCCATATCTATTCTCTGCAGCAATCCTAAACTGGTACTCAGATCCAGTCTTCAGTCGAGCTGCCTTGATAGTGGTTCTGGCCACTGTAGCTGACACAATCTGCCAATTAGTGGTAGATGTGTCTCTCTTCTCAACAATGTAATTGTTGATGGTGCAACCACCGTCATACTCTGGTGGATTCCAGGACAGGACCAAGCTGTCAGCTGTGACCTCATCCAGCTTAATTGGGCCGGTTGGAGGACCAGGCTTATCTAGAACAACAACACTGATTTCTGCAGATGCCTCTCCAGCTGTGTTGGTCAGTTTGATAGTGTATGTGCCAACATCATCTCTACAAGCCTCCTTAATAACCAGGAGAAGGTTTCTGTCTGTGGCTTCAGCATTAACTCTTGTTGTCTCCTTGAGAACAACACCATCTTTGAGCCAAGTTGCTGTAGCCTTGGGACAGGCAGCATATGGTACATCTATTTTCAGATCATCTCCTGCTAGCACACTGAATGTGCTGAAAAGAAGTTTGAAGGTTGGTGAGATGACCAGGTCTTTAGCCACCACAGGCACACTGAGAGGACGTGGGTCACTAACTCCCTTTTCATTGGTGGCTGAGATACGGAACATGTACTCCTCTCCTTGTGTAAGGCCAGTTACAAGAGCCTCATTGGTCTTTACCACCATGACTTGGGTCCACTTCTCACTGCCTTTACCCTGCATCTCAACAATATAGCCTGAGATTCTGCTGCCACCATCATGGTCAGGCTTTTCCCAAGTTAGTGTGACGCTGTTGCTAGTAACTTCCCGAAGGGACACTTTGCCTGGTGGTAGAGGCTTCTCTGACACCTTAATTGGTTCAACAGTCTCTGCTGGGAGGCCAATGCCATATTCGTTCTCAGCCAGGATTCTAAAGAAGTACATCTTTCCTTCCTCCAGGTCTCCAACTTTCCAACTAGACTTATGGCAGCTGGCACAGACTGTTGAATAGGCCTTTCTGGCTGACTCACGCTTCTCCACAATGTAGTTGCGGACTCTGGAGCCACCATCAATGAGAGGTGCATCCCAAATGAGGGAAACTGAATCTCTAGTGACCTCCTTGATGATCAGATTCTGAGGTGCTCCTGGAGTATCTAGAACCCTGACATTAACAAAGGCTGTCTTGCTTCCTGACGCATTCTCTACAGTCACCATGTATTTACCTCCGTCAAACCTGTCAACATTGTCTACCTGAAGAGTGGTGAATGATGAGGTGATTTCAATGTTAGCTTTGTCCAGGGAATCTCCATGCTCTCTTGACCATTTTACTTCAGGTGCTGGTCTGCCCTTAATAGGGACGAAGAGTCTGAGTGTGCTACAGGCTCTGATGCAGACCACCTTACGCAATTCTGCTCCAAGTTCAATTTCTGGAGGAAGCAGTCTGTCTTCAGCCTTGGGGCTTCCAGGAACAGCAGCAGGCTCTCCCACTCCTTCACAATTAGTGGCACAGATGTTGATTTTGTACTCTTGGTTTTCCTTCAAGTTGGTGATGGTGAAAGAAGTGGCTGTCCATCCCCTCTTGGGAGTGTGTATTGTCCACTCATCCTCCTCAGGCAGGCAGGTCTCTACAATGTATCCAGTGATTTCAGAACCACCGTCGTAGACTGGCTTGTTCCAGGCAAGGGTGATGGAAGACTTGGTTGTGTCTAGCACTCTGGGGTTCCCTGGAGGTCCAGGCTGGAAGATGGTGTCTACAGCTTTGTAGAATGGACTGGAAGGACTAGGCTGGCTTAGGCCAGCATTATTCTCAGCAAGAACTCTGAATTCATACTCATGTCCTACTGTGAGGCCAGAGACCTTGAATCGCAGGTCAGTTACAGTCCTCTTGTTGCACTTCACCCAGCGCAGGCCAGTCTTATCCCTTCTCTCAATTATGTAGGTGTTTATTCTGCTGCCTCCATCATGTTCAGGGCGCTCCCAGCAGACAACCATGGAGTCCTTGGCAATAGTGGTGACTTCAGGCTGCTGTGGTGGGTCACTGGGGACATAGGGGTTGGCACAGATCACAGGTTCAGACTCTAGGGGCTCACCCACGCCATACTTGTTAACAGCCATGACTCTGAAGATGTACTCATTGCCCTTCAGAAGCTTGGTGACCTTGAACCTGTTTGCCTGAAGGTCTGTGGCCACATTTGTCCATGCCAACCTACTGGTCTCACGCCTCTGAATGATAAAGTACTCAATCTTGGCACCGCCATCATGCGTAGGATGTAGCCAGTTAAGGACACATTTCTCAGCAGTGACGTCGGTAACAGTGAGGGAGTCTGGTGGTCCAGGTCTGTCGAGCACCTTGACATTGAATGTGAACTTGGCAAAGCCACCGGGATTGCTAGCAGTCAGTGTAAAAGCGCCTCCGTCCCTCCTCAGGGAATCTTTGTTTATTAGAGTTGTGTGGAAGTCAGATGTCTTTATTTCTAGTTTGGCTGTATCATCTAGCTCCTTTCCTTCCTTGGTCCATACCAGAGATGGGATTGGCCTGCCAGTCACACTGGCCTCCAGCTTGAACACCTCTCCTGCCATGGCAACAACATTGCTGCTATATGATGCATCAACATCAAGCCTGGGCTCTTCAATGTCATCTCTGCATGTAATTGCCTCTGATGGCTGGGATGGAGCACTAACAGCACCAGCTGAGTTTCTAGCAATCACACGGAATTCATATGTTGCATCTTCAGTCAGACCACTGATTGTGTAGATGGTTTCTAGGATGTTGTTGAAGTTGGCTTTGAGCCAGCGACCATTGGGCATCTCTCTCCTCTCTACTGTGTATCCAGTGATGGAAAATCCACCATCTCCCTCTGGTTTTGTCCATGACACTGTCACCTCATGTCTGGTGATATTCAGTGCCACAGGCCTGCCTGGTGGGTCCACTGGGTCCAAAGCATACATAGGCTCAGAGGGTTTGCTTGGTTTGCTAAGACCGGCCATATTTTCAGCAGTAACACGGTGTTCATATGCGATTCCATCAACAAGGCCTGTTGATTTAAAGAGATTTCCGACAACAAGAGCTTTGCTGATCCTCTGCCACAGAATGCTGTTTTTCTCTTTTCTGTCTACATGATAGCCCAGGATGGCACTGCCTCCGTCAGAGGAAGGCTCATTCCAACTCAGAGACATAGCATCCTTGTTGAAAGATGTTACCACAGGAATGCCTGGCTGGCCTGGCACATCAAATGGATAGGCAGCCACCACTGGATCAGAGATAATGCATGGTCCGATTCCATATCTGTTCTGAGCCTTGATACGGAACTGATATCCAGTTCCAGTGTTGAGTCGGGCTGCCTTGAATGTGGTGCGGATCACTGTAGCTGCCAACTCCACCCAGGAAGTACCGGTAGTCTCCCGCATCTCAACAATATAGTTGTTGATGGGAACGCCTCCATCATTCTCTGGTGCCTCCCAGGACATGAGAACATAATCACATGAGACCTCATCCAGCTTGATGGGACCAGTGGGAGGACCTGGAATATCATGGACCAGAACTGTGATCGTCTCAGTCACTGTACCCAGCAGGTTCTTTCCAGTCATGGAATACTGACCCCCATCAGTCCTCTTGATCTCATTAATGTTGAGGATAGTTGATGTTGGTGTGGTTTCAGTGTTTATTCTTTGTGTCTCCTTGAGCACTGACTCTCCCTTCTTCCAGGAAACCACAGGTCTGGGTTTGCCGAGCACTGGAATCTCCACCTTGACGCGGTCCCCTGCCTTGGCGATGACCGTCTTCTGGTAGACCCCACGGAGGTCAAAGGAAGGTGCAGAAGTCTGCTCTTTGATAATAGCAGGCCTGCTCTCACGGGGGTCGCTCCTGCCTGATGCATTTACAGCCATAATGCGGAAGATATATTCTGCACCCTCAATCAGATCTGTGACAGTGTAATCCAGAGCCTTGATGGTGGCCACATGGACCCACTGGTCAGTGTCCTTCTTCTGGGCCTCAATGACGTATCCGGTGATTAAGCTGCCACCATCATGCAGGGGCTTGGTCCATGCCAGGCTGGCACTGTCAGCTGCCACATCAGTGACATACAAGTTTTCTGGTGCAGAGGGGGCCTGGGACACCCTGATTGGCTCAGGGGTTTCAGCGGGCTCACCTACGCCCAGGTCATTCTCAGCAGACACACGGAAGTAGTAGTAAGCTCCCTCCTCGAGGTCTGGAATCTTGAAGGAACACTTCTGCCATGTGGTGCTAAGCACTGTGTAGGCCTTCTTGGTGGCCTCTCTCTTTTCAATAATGTAGTTGTGAATCTTAGAACCACCATCGATTATGGGGATTTCCCACTGGAGGGTGATGCTTTTCTTAGTGATCTCTCTAGGTTTGAGGTTGACTGGTGGTCCTGGTGTGTCCAGAACTTTCACATTAACAAAGCCAGTCTTTTTTCCAGCAACATTCTCTAGACAAAGGTGGTACTTTCCTGCATCGTATCTGGTGCAGTCAGGAATAACCAGTAGAGTGTAGGACTCTGTCGTATCAATGTGTGCACGTCTTTTCAGGTTGGTATCATCTTTGCTCCATGTTACTTCAGGAACAGGACGACCCCTGATGGGAACAAACATACGGATTGAAGCACGGCACCTAACCACCAGGGTTCTCCTGAGTTCAGCATCCAGCTCAAAGTCTGGCAGCGTCTCCTGGTCCACCAGTTCAGTCACTTTCTCAACCTCTGCAGGCTCGCCAACTCCCTCTGAGTTTACAGCGCTGACTCTGAAGTGGTATTTTCCTCCTTTTTGAAGTTTACCAATAACGTACTCGGTAGCTTTCAATGGGTACTGTGTCTCCACCTCCCAGTCATCATGCCCCTCCTTTTTGTACTCAACAATATATCCATCTACTTCAAGACCACCATCATAGTGGGGTCGGCCCCAGGCGAAGGTGGCTGTGTATTTTGTGGTGTCTGTAATTCTGGGGTTGGATGGAGGACCAGGTGGATCTAAAAAACAAGAAAAACAGGAGTTTAAAGAAGTTAATGGGGACGTTTGTACAAAGATGACTGATGTACGTTTTCTAACTTTTCTGTGTATGAAACCTTCATATTTTAAAATGTAATTCAAAATTAAGTGAGAAGTCCAGTTTTACTTACATACAATGTCCTTGGTCATCACAGGGCATGAGGGCTCACTTGGCTCCCCAAATCCAGCCTTGTTCTCAGCAGTGACTCTAAACTCATACTCTACTCCCTCGCTCAGGCCTTGCACCTTAAAGCGCAGGTCAGGGACTGTCCTCTTGCAGGCTCTCACCCATCTCATTCCTCTCCTCTCTTTCCTCTCTACACAATATCCTCTGATATCACTTCCCCCGTCCTGTGCTGGTCTCTTCCATGAAATGGTAACAGCGTTCCTACTGATGTTATCAATCTCTGGGGTTGAGGGTGGCCCTGGTGGGCCTGGGGAAAACAAAATATGCAAGAACATTTTGGTCAGTTATACTTGGAACTCTGAGGTTCATAGGTTTTGTTTTTCATTGAAAGGGAATTAACTTGAACTATTACATCCTTCACCTTAAAGACAGAGATAAAGAAATGATAATAATAGTAATAATGATAATAATAATAATAATAATCATCATCATCATCATCATCATATTACATAAACCATATAAACTTACGGTAACTGTCAACCATTTTAATTGGACCAGACTGGCTTGAGTCTCCCGTGCCATACTGGTTCACAGCAGACACTTTAAAGATGTACTCGTTGCCCTTGATCAGTTTGCTGGCTACATATCTGCAGTCCATGACGTTTTCAGCTAGCTTGGTCCACTGCAGGCGGCTGGTCTCTCTCTTCTCGAGGATGTAGGACTTGATAGAGCAGCCTCCATCCTCCTCTGGTGGAATCCAGGTCAGAGTACACTTCTCAGCTGAAATGTTACTGGCTTCGATGGGGCCTGGAGGTCCAGGCACATCCAGGACCTTCACCTTTACACGTTCTTCTTTAATGCCGAAGGGGTTGCTGGCGGTGATGATGTACTCTCCTGTGTTCTTCCGGCTTGCGTACTTGATAGCCAGAGTGGAGGAGGTGGGAGTGCTGGTGATGGTGACGATGTCAGAGCTCTTGAACTCACGGCCGCCCTTTGACCAGACAGCAGTGGGTGGAGGTTTGCCCACAATCTTGGAGGCTGAGATCACGATGGTGTCTCCTGCCCTGACTGATACACCGTCCTTCATGTCTGGGTCAATAGTGATGGATGGAGGCTCTGCAGAGAGGACGGAAAAAGGTTGCATTATAATTGTCTACAGACTACAAAAATTCAAATTCATCACAATATGACTTTTAAGACCCGATATTTGTAAAACTAAAAAAAAAACATTTCAAGGACCCACATTCACCCAGATATTTTAACTGCCAAACTACCCAAATTAGTTTACTAGTCAGCTTACCATACTCATCCTTGCAGGTCAGAAGCTCAGTAGGCTCTGAGGGAACACTGATAGCCCCAGCAGCATTCTTGGCTCTGATCCTGAACTGATACTGAGATCCCTCTGTCAGGTCAGGCACAGTGAAGGCACAACCCTGGATGTTGACATGATTGGCTTTCATCCAGGCCTTGCCGCCAGCCTCCAGCTTCTCTACCATGTAGCCAGTCAGCTTGTGGCCGCCGTCATATTTGGGAGCAGTCCACATCAGAGTAACCGTGCTCCTTGTGACGTTAATCACTTCAGGCTTGCCAGGAGGATCTAACAGAACACAAAGTAAATGTATTAAAACACGAAACATTCCTTTAAAAATAGCATTTTCCAAGAAAATGTGTCTTCACGTTAGAAAAAAAATCCAAAAGCAGTGAACTCACCAATAGGATCCAGGGCAACCACAGCCTCAGTGACCTTGCTTGCCTTTCCTAAGCCAGCCATGTTCATGGCCATCACCCTGAACTCGTACTCTAGTCCCTCTATCAGGCCAGTGACTCTGCACTCCCTCACTCTCAGAGGAGTCTTACTGGCCCGTTTCCACATCAGACTGTTCCTCTCCTTAAACTCCACGTGATATCCTAGAGAGATCAAAATCAGTTGGTCATGATGCTTGCTGTTTATTC
This sequence comes from Oplegnathus fasciatus, assembly GCA_003416845.1. Classification (NCBI taxonomy): domain Eukaryota; kingdom Metazoa; phylum Chordata; class Actinopteri; order Centrarchiformes; family Oplegnathidae; genus Oplegnathus; species Oplegnathus fasciatus. The sequence goes on along the minus strand of NTHP01000496.1, from coordinate 252,583 downwards.
ATGCATAACAACAAACAGAACAGTCTGTTACCTGTAATTGGGGAGCCACCGGTGTCCTTTGGATCAGCCCAAGTCAAGATGGCTGACTCATGGCGGATGCTTACTATTTCTGGAGGAGCAGGCGCCTCGGGCACATCTGGAGGAAGCAGAGAAAGAGAGAGGGGTGGAATGATTAGGAAATAAGGTAATAAATGAAAATACATTAATCAAAACACAATTAGTAGTAAAATTCTTCGAATGGCCACAAGTGCCTGATCATGCTTTACTTTGTCTTCATGAAGCACAGTTACTGTTACATTCTTGCACATGTAACAGTACTCATTTTTATAATTTGCATTAAGACTTCAACACGAAAACTGAATTTCTGAAATATGTATTTGAATCTGTTTCTATAAAAAATCTATTATTTTTTCTATCTATTTAAGAAAGACTGATAAAAGATAATAAAGCTACATTTTCCATGCAGATCCATTGTATTTTTGAATCATCTTGTGTCATCTTCACAAGGTAGCAGTTTATTATTTTAAAATTAATTCAATTTCATTAACCATTTAATTAGCATTAGTTAGGAGTGTTATACTCACTGAATGGATGCTGGGCGATGACTGGGTCAGACCTTAGATACTCTCCAACCCCGTACTTGTTCTCAGCGAACACTCTGAAGATGTACTCTATTCCATCATGGAGCCTGATCACCCTCATGGTGGTCTTCTGGGTGGCTGAAGCCACTGTGGCCCACTTGTTGTCTGTTGTCCTCCTCTTCTCTACGATGTAGTTGGACACCTCCGCACCGCCATCATCTTTGGGCGGTGCCCACTCCAGGGTGATGCCGTCTGCAGTGATCTCATCAAACTTAATGGGTCCGGTGCAGATGCCCGGCTTGCCGACCACCTTCAGTTGGAACTTGCAGTCCTTAGAGCCGGCGCTGTTCCGGGCATTGATGGTGTAGGTGTCGGCATCTCCTCTCTGGCAGTCTCTGATCAGCAGAGTGGTGACTCCCTGAGACGCCTCCACACACATCCGGCCGGTGTCTCCAAGCATCACGTCGCCTTTCTTCCAGATGGCGGTGGGGTAGGGCACTCCAATGATGGGGATGTTGACACGTGTTGTGCTGCCTTCCTTTACCACGTAGCAACCGTCATGCAAAGCACTCAAGTTGCAGTCAGGCAGCACTGAAAGCCAAAGAAAATCAGAAAATAGTTGGAAACAATCATTTTATGTTCTAGCAAAACAAGCAACTATAACTAACAATATCTGGCATGATGGCTGAGTCAAGATGATTTCTTACCAAACTGGTCCTTGGCAATGACAGTGAGCTCGGTGGGTGGTCCCTCTCCGGACTCATTGAGCGCTTTGACTCTGAACAAGTACTCTTTGCCCTCAGTCAGCTCGCCGATGGTGTGAGAGGTGTTCTTGCCCTTCATGATCTGCATCCACTTCTCCTCGCCTTCACTCTGTTCCAGGATATAAGCGGTAACATGGCTTCCGCCGTCACTGATGGGCTTCTTCCAGCCCAGGATGATCGAATTCTTGGTGGTCTTCTGGGCTTTGAAGTCCGTCACTGGACCAGGTTGCTCTGAAGGGGGAGATTGAAGATTGAGCTTGTGGTTTGTGTTAAAAAAGATGTGTTTAATGTAGATGGGGCTGTAGGACTCGAGACAAATTCCTTCTTCTCAGATCTGAATAAAAAGGCGTGTAGCTTTTTATATTTCTGGGCCAAGACCTCTGATCCCTCAGGTCCAGTTGTGACAGTGTTGTTTGCTTGTTTGTTTTTTGGTCCAGTTGCAGTTAGGGCAGTTGCCAATATTGTACATTTCTATAGTTAAAAACTTGTGGTTATTCAATTTGGTGATTCCAGTAGTGTTAGTTTTTAGTTTTAGATGTTAAAATTTGACTACTTTTAGGCCAGCATGAACGAATGAACGAATGAATGAATGAATGAGTAAATAAAGGATTCAGTATTTCTCCACCAGAATTTCATTCCTGGCAGTGTGGAGAGGAACTTGATGTTGGGAACTGAAATTTACAAAATATACAGAAAAAATAATAAATTAACAGTTTTAACAGGCTTGATTGAAGTTGAGTCCTCTAATACTTGGTACAGAACATAATTGTTTCTTTTTGCTGAATTTAAATAAACATTTAAAATTGGCGATTCCATTTTTCCAATGAGATTTTGCTGAGTGTTGAAAGTACTTTATAGTTGACTAAAGTTTAGTTTTTAGTTTACTGATCTGATCTAGTCGATTTAATTAATCTAAAATAATCCTTTTTATATACAAATACTCTACTATAGTCTACTGTACTCTACTCTAAAATACTTTAAGGAACTCTACTCTGCTGTATAAAAAAAAAAAAAATCTATTCTAATTTAGGAAACAACAATGATTTGTAGCTACCTGAGGCTCGGACGCTGCCAGCAGTCTCGCAGCCCTCTCCGATGCCATAGGCGTTTTCAGCCAGCACTCTGAAGCAGTAGGCCTGTCCCGCCTCCAGGTTGGGGATCCTGAAGGAGATCTTGGGGCAGTCTGTTGACACGCAGGTCCAGGCCTTCCTCTCGGCCAGACGTTTCTCTACGATGTAGCTCTTGACTGGGCTGCCACCGTCAATCAGTGGGGCGTCCCAGGTGATGCAGGCGTGGCTTCTGGAGGTCTCCTTCACAATCAGGTTCACTGGTGGTCCAGGAGAATCTGAGGGGAGGAGAAGCAGTATTGCTTGCTCAGAGTTTTTGTTAATTGAAATACAAATCAGGTCACAGATGCACATAATGGGAGTGCAAATATCTTGTCATTATTCTGGGGAGGAAATAAAACATTTTGTATCTGTTGGTTGATTTGAGGGTGAAAAGACATCTGGACAGCAAGGTTAAAATTGGACTACATCTGGTTAAAAAGTTTTTAGACATTTATACATCCAACCGTTGTTTCAACAACTGTATTTCAAAATGTGCAGGTTCATAAAAGGGTCTGACCTGCACTGAACTATAATCATGGAAAAAACTTTTCAACGAAATTTAGCTTGATTTTAATCTAGATTTCTTTTCACATGCAACATTCCAACCCCATGCTCACTGGGGTGAGGGTACTCCACTTCATTTCCCTCACAATGTTTTTTATGCTACTCTTACCGAGGACCTTGACCACGATAGTGTAGCTCTTGGAGCCGCTGCTGTTCTCCAGCGTTAAGACGTATTTGCCGGCGTCGTATCTGTTAATGTCCTCAATCATCAGTAAAGTGTCCCACTCTGATGTCTTGATCAGGAGGCCCTGCCTGTCCTTCAGGTTGGCGTCCACCTTCGTCCACGTCACCTTTGGTGCCGGGCGTCCTCTCAGCGGGACGTAGAGCCTCATGGTGACGCCGGCTCGAAGAACCAAAGCCTTTCTTAAGTCAGCATCCAGTTCAGCTTCAGGAGCGACTGGAGGACAGACAGAAGATCACTTTTTAATCACAGCTTTACTGTTATATCATCTGTTAGTCCCTTTCTTTATTCAATCTGACTTTGTCTTGTTAGCTGTTTTCTGTGTCTCTTATGTTTATACAAAAATCTGCTGGCTGACATTAGTGATGATGCACAATGAAATATCTTCATATACACTCCCCTCCAAAAGTATTGGAACAGTGAGGCCAATTCCTGTATTTTTGCTGTAGACTGAAAACATTTGGGTTTGACATCAAAAGATGAATATGAGACAAGAGATCAACATTTCAGCTTTTATTTCCAGGTATTTACATCTGGATCTGATACACAACTTAGAAGATAGCATTATTTGTAACGGAACACCAAATTTTTAGGTTGGAACAGATAGACTTAAAATAGATTAAAGTGAATAAGACTTAATATTTAGANCTGAAGGGAGTAACCCCCCAAAACAAACAACAACTGAAAGAGGCTGCGGTGAAAGCCTGGAAAAGCATCACAAAAGAAGAATGCAAAAGTTTGGTGATGTCAGTGGGTCACAGGCTTGATGCAGTTATTGCAAGCAAAGGATTTGCATCTAAATATTAAGTCTTATTCACTTTAATCTATTTTAAGTCTATCTGTTCCAACCTAAAAATTTGGTGTTCCGTTACAAATAATGCTATCTTCTAAGTTGTGTATCAGATCCAGATGTAAATACCTGGAAATAAAAGCTGTAATAAAGCTTCAATACTTTTGGAGGGGAGTGTAGCAAAAACCACTGTTTCTATGATGCTAGATGTAGATTGTAGATTTGTTTTCTTGTACCAGTTCACCTCAGAGGACTTTATCACTGACCTGGACTTTTACCAAAAAACTAAGGGGAGAGTTTGTGTTTGATTAGATTAAGAAAATATTTACTGAAGAAGCTCAACCTAGTGCTGTCAGCTAAGTTAGCTAAATTAAAAAATAGCCACCCTACAGTCCTCCCATATAATGAGTCATCTATGTTTTCATGTTGTTTTCT